>JAIPMN010002450.1:12853-30002 GCA_020650975.1 Apostichopus californicus
GAGGGGAGATTCAAGTTACATAACTTACATAACAATCAAACACCAAGAGGTTTACAATGATACAAAATTTCCCAGTCGAAATGAGGGGCAACACATCTTTAACTCGATACTGAATTGTGTGCCAAAAACATAATGACATCTTGATTGCAAAAAGCAGAATTGGATTGCAAGCTTTCAAGGTATCCATAGATATATTCAAATGAGAGCTAGAATCAAGATGAGGTATGGCAGCATTAATTAGTTCTCGAATGTTAATCAACTTTGTACACAATCGTACCAGAAACACACTTATGTCGGCTACAACTAAATGTTTCTAATGCATGTTCTAATGATACTCATACTTTTAACGATAATGATACTGTGATGAGCACCTCCCCCATCACGGATTGCTAAAGCTCATGTTTTCTAATGAATCTTTTAATGATACTGATACTTTTTAATGATAGTGATACTGTGATGAGCACCTCCCCCTCAGGGATATTTAAAGCTAATGTTTTCTAATGAATCTTTTAATGATACTGATACTTTTTAATGATAATGATACTGTGATGAGCACCTCCCCCTCACAGATATTTGAAGACAAAGTTTTCTAATGCATCTTTGAATGATACTGATACTTTTTGACGATAAAGATACTGTGATGATCACCTCCCCCTCACGGATAGCTGAAGCAAAAATATGTTCAGTTTGAGAGATATCATGCTCTGTCCTGTTTTTATTATGAAGCTGCAGTGTGTCCATTGTATGATGTCATTGTGTCACTATAGCTATATCATGAGACCAAGTCTCCAACATTGCTATCTGTATGTAAATAGCATTATGTGTGCCGGATGTGTGCCGAGAGATTGGCTTCGGTCAGCTTGCGAGTCTACAAGCCTCCATGGCTTCTTTCGCGAGTTCCTGCTTGCGGGAAGATCACATATACATACATACATACATTAGTAGAGTTAACTGAGTTGGCTAAGGATAATACAACAACTAATACCCTTACCTGTATGTGATTAAGATGTTTTGTGATAACCAATCCTCTAAAATAGCTTTAAAAAAAAACTTCTTTCATTTTGCAGATATATCATGGTACCTACCATGAGACTGGCTAAAATGTTCAATGTGATGTGATGCCATTGTTTCACTAGGTGCAACCATGAACAGTCTCCCAGTCTGTTATCTGTACAAATTCATTTTATATTAATTATACTCACATGTAAATGAAAACACTAATAAAATAAACTGCTCTGAATTAATTCACAGTAAAATCCATACCGTTAACCATTATGTGGTAGAGGGGCTTCTGATGAAAAATCTTGTCCCAGATATTTTGGTGTAATAATATTATATCTAGGGGCCACAATATTGTCGATGTGTTTAATTATTGCAAGTAACTATAGGCGCGCTTTTGCAATCGACCATTTGCCAAGTCTGTTATTCTCTGAGTATATATATTACGATCACATGTATTGTGGAAACAAAAACCCAAGACTGAACAGAATTAAATTAGCATCACACCTGACATGAACAGGTATATGATCAACTGGTGGATCGAAGATAAAATGACCAAAGTTAATGAAATCTGAGATCTTACCGTTAAAACATCTAACGAATAATTCATTAGCCAATTCTTCAATCAATTCCGTCAAGCCTTACGCTACAAATTAGCCCTTCGAGAAAACTTTTTTCTCGAAACCTTCGAGCATTAATTTCCTTATATATCCGTCCTCAGTTTATGAAGGAAAAGGCTTTCTTTTTCAAGAAACGGTAGTCGGTAAAGATTAAAAACTTTCAAAATTTTCTAATGATGAGACCCAGATTTTAGAGTTCTTGGGCGAAACCTGACCTATCTAGGTGAAAGAATTTTATTTGCCGTGACACAGAAATCATTTGGAGTGTAATCGATTGAGGTGCACACCTGTAGGA
This sequence comes from Apostichopus californicus, assembly GCA_020650975.1. Lineage (NCBI taxonomy): Eukaryota > Metazoa > Echinodermata > Holothuroidea > Aspidochirotida > Stichopodidae > Apostichopus > Apostichopus californicus. The sequence continues at coordinate 14,768 of JAIPMN010002450.1, forward strand.
CTCGATGAGTGGTATGTCTCGAGTAGGCTTGACACGACAAAGCAGAAAGATGCATCGAAATATAAACTTACAAGAGAACGGATGGTAACCTTTAACAGCCTGATTAAATCTCGGGGGTATCTGAACACGATAGAAGCATCCGACTGCCTCATCAAAGCTGGTTTCCGAAGACATACAAACTTTGTTTCTCTACCATGCAGGCATACATGAGAAGTTTTTTCACAGAAAGGAAGTCTTTGCCTTTTATTGACACTTCCTACATGAGCTAATTGTTTAAAATAGAAATTTTACAATTGGGTTACATTTTGGTACCTCCAATATATCTGTTGCCTTTAAAATGTATAAAATGTATAATATGTATAAAATATATAAAATGTATCAAATGTATCAAATACATATATATATAAATATATATTTATATTTAAAAACATGCTTAATTGATGGGTGCTACACAATATTATTGTATGCACCACCCAGGCCTTGAACACCCTGAAACAACTTGGACAGATCCGACCCAATTTCAGTCGTTGTCCATTTTCAAGTTGAGTTTCCTGTATCCTGCAGCTTTCATTTTCAATCCTTTTTTCGCCAGGGGGTGGGGAAGGGGTGGGGGCGGAGAGGGGGTTCGGGGTGGTTGTGTGGTCAAATGTTGAACTTTTCCTGTCAAAAGTTTATTTACACTAGAAAACATCTATTGCTCTCCACAAAGAAGTCTGCATGCCCACCTATGCTTTCTTTTGAATAGTTAAGACTTTACAGTTGAACACAACTTCACATATTGGCAGCATGCATGCTTAATTGCAATATGCATCTCTATAAAGTACACATACAGCTTGCCATGTGAATGCGAGTGTCCCTATATACATAACACAGCATGCAAATACCTACCTACACCCTTCCTCAAATCTAATTAAGATATTTCCATAAAGTCATTTGACTGCTCCTAGTTAATAGTAAGAAGAACATTTTGTGTGTCCCACACATATATAATATTATCTTTTTAATTTCCTTAAATTTTCACTTGCAAACCTTTGACTTTCATGCCTAATTGTCATTGTTCCTGGTGCATTTATCGGTGGACTAATTAAAAACAAATACATTCCGAGTATGTTAATTATCCTGCTTTACTGTTGTAGTGTGGTACTAAACAGACTGTAGCAAATTGAAGGGCAAAATGCAACTTAAATAGTTAACAAATGAAGTGGAAGCCTCCCCCCCCCCCAAAAAAAAAGAAGAAAATGGCCAAAACCATCAAAAAAATTTCAATTGAAAACATTTCATATTTCCTGTGATCTTTGTAAGTTTCCTTGTTCTAACTTGTGTATTTTTGTCTGTGTTGTTTTTAGGTTTCTGTACTTTTTCTTTCTTTTTCAGCGCATCGAGATGTTTTTTGCACTTTTATAAGAACTGTATATTATTATTATTATAATAAGGTAAAGTAGCAAGAATATGTAGGACAACTCGTCGACCTTCTACCGACAATATCAACTGAAACGTACAAATGGAATAGGATTTTAAGCTAGCTTACATGAATTTTTGCATGAATGACCTTGAATAAAAAATACTGCAAGTGGCAATGGAATATAACATAAGATATCTAAAGCTGTCAAGGAAGTGATGAAAAGCAAAAGCGAAAGAATATATCCCAATCAATCCACCTCTGGAAAAAAAAATATCTGTCAGCAAAATCCTTTTCAAATACAAGACGAGATTAGGTATATAGCTATATATCTGAAGTCTAAAACTCAGCTTTTGTACTTGACTGCACATAGCAAATATTTAAACCAACACAAGCTACAAAAAATTCTTGGCAAGCTTGGCAGGTTTGTATATAAATTGATGCATCCTATCGACAGTTGTTCACATTTTTATTTTTTATCCCTTCATGCATGATCAAATTTAATGCTATAAATTTATGACAAGCACGAAGGCTGCTGTCCCTTTTTTTTTTCTTGAGAAATATTTCCGAGACAAGATCTGAAATATGGAAATCATAAGGACATATCTCTGGAGAACCATCTAAATATATTGTGGAACTGCTAAACAGGGTTAGCATTTTTGTTTTTTATTAAAAAAAAAAAAATTAAAAAAAAAACAGATTTATTTGATTTTCATCTAGATTTTGTGATTTACATCGAATGTTTGACTTTGTTAATAACATGTTATCTTTGTCAATCTGTCTGCATGCGGATCAATAGCTTGACATGGTTTTGTGATATAAACAGGTTACTATTACGCAGTGAGCATTTAATGAACGGAAACAATTTTTTGAGTTATCAACGAACATTCATTTTGAACTACTATAGGTTTCTATGGCTATATGAACTTATACCTGTTATAAAAGTGTAAGTCTGACCTATGCGACGTACATTTGGATTTGTGTATTGACAAGTTTCATACTTTCATCAATGTTCAGAATATGAAATACAATATGGAGTGCATAAAGTAGGCCTAAGCACATATTCCTGATCATTTTACAGTTGCTTCAAAAATTATAAAATTTAACCTCAAGCAAAACAGACAAAACATATGCATCTGGGATTTCGCTAAACAGCTTTAAGAGATCACAAATAAATTATTTTGCATGTAAAATATAGATTAAGTTAATTGGGCACTATACATTGGTATTTGGTTTATTCGGCACTATAATACCGAACTACTTGATCCACCAGCTCTTAGCTCCGGTCTCCTAATACATCAAGACTGTAACCATGTGATTAAATCATGCACGTATATGAACTTATAGGATTTTTTAATATTATGAAGTACTTTCATTGACTAATGCGGGGAATAGTTTAAAATTCAAATTTTTGTACCGCAGGTTTGAAGGCTCTTTCATAATTAACAATATAGATGGTTAAAGAACTGTAATAATTAAAGTAATAATTAGCAATTTTAACATTTTGCATAGCATTTTGTGATATTGTGATAAATTATTCACTTCCAATGTCACACTAGTTTCAAGGAATCTACCTTAACCAACTCACTGTATGAAAGAGCAGGAAAAACAAGTCACAGCCTACTCAAGGGAACTTTTAATATCCCCTTCCAATAACAATTTGGGGGGGAGGGGGACATCAGAAACAGTCTAAACAAATGTATCAATTTGGGTGGAAATTTTGCAAAAGATTACCTGAACATTGTCATTCATTTGAAACAACCACATTTTATATTAAAATTCTTACCAAAGTTCAACAAAATTATCAATCCCTCCTCCTTACCTCTCTCTCTCTCTCCCCCCCCCCCTCCTACCATCCCATCAACATGCACTTTCTAAACAGAGAGAAAGTCCACATACATATAACATGAAATCAGACACAGTCTAAACAAATAAATCAAGTTTGGTGGAAATTTTGCAAAAGATTACCTGCACATTGTGATTCACTTGAAACAACCACATTTTTATATTAAAATTCTTACCAAATTTCAACAAAACTATCAATCCCTCCTCCTTGCCTCCCTCCCCCCCCCCTCCCTCCTACCATCCCATAAACAAGCACTTTCTAAACAGAGAGAAAGCCCACATACATATATATATAACATGAAATTCTCATGATAATGTTATGTATATACAATGAGCACAAACCATGACTAAAGTAAAACTGCCTGCTACTGTACATGTCAAGGATTGCACTATATGATATGGCAGTAGAAGGCATGAAACGACACTAGTGAACATGAAGTCTCACATGACTTGTAATCAATGCTTGCAATTTGAGCCTTTAAGATTAATACAAAGGTTTGCATTTCTTAAAGGTGGACTCTCCTTTTAAGTACATGTCTTTTCGAAACCCACCACTCAGGTATATATGGCCAAAAACAAGGATGATGCTTTTGCAGAAGATTTGTGATTTTCTCAGATTCAAAGTCTTAATTTGGCATGATCTTTGTCGAAAGGCCTTTCCCAAAATTGGAAAGATCATAGTCCATTCAATCTAGATCCATGTGGATCATGTATGATTAAAAGAAGCACAATGACAAATTTTATCTGTTTGTTCTTAAAATTTACACCCAATGTTCATATTTTTTTCTCCCCAAAATTGGGATGCATATCAAAGTGAACACACCTGTGAACAAGTATATTGTCAACTTCACATCCCATTTCAAAGTGAAGTTATAGAACTGGTCTCTCCAATCCAACAAGCTCAACCAATAAAGTGGAAACTCAACCACAAATCAAACATTTTGCTGTCAGTGTGCAATTATGACATCACACCTATAGGTTTTCAGGTTTACTCTAATGGTAAAAACAAACTGTGACAATTTTAATTGATAACATTTTGATATCACAGATGCTTAGAGTATATTCCTCTTCTACAGGTTTAATATTAACCTTCCCCTGGAGTATTCTTGTTCTACTTTTATATATATTTTTTCTGCCTGTATAGCTTTATAGTGTCATCAGCTATAACTGTTTGTCCCTCTGACAAAACATTGATTTAATTTAGTTATCACGTAACTTATTAAATGCCAATGTTCAGAATAGGTATAATTGTTTGTTCACATATAGATGCATATATATGGGATTTCTTGCAAAGACAGAAGTCTTCTGTATTCATTTACAGTGTATAAACACATCTAGCAATGTAATTGGGCTTTATATATATAATCCGGACAACTAATAAGGTTTTATGAAAATAAAACCATTTCAACTTGTTTATTATTACTCTGGAATTACTTAATCTGTTGGCTGATCACCCTACAAGCCTTTTTCCATATATTCCTTTAGATAACAATGTGTCTTGGTTCCTTCTCATTCACCCCCACAAATAACAGAAGATAAACACTGTTCAAATACCACTCTTGACAGAAAAAAAAAACTATACGAAAGACTAAAATATTCATAATTACATAGGCTGTTGGTATTCCACCTGAATTCATAATAAGACTTGACAAACTGTTTAAATATACCAGCTACCAAAAAAAAAAAAATAAAAAAAAAAAAAATAAAAATAGTCCTTGTTCATACATTGAGCATAGGAATCTTTGGTCACTCAAAGCCCTTAAACCATGGAACAGCTAGCTACATACCGTTTCAAAAGAGAGTCTGCCTTTAACCATTCTTTTGAGAGCAGAGTCACGGTTGAGGTACGCAGACGAATGCCTATGATTGTGGTATGAGTAAAAAAATGAAAACCTACCTCGGATCAATTTTTTCCTCTGGAGGGTAAAATATCGCGCTTAATTGCTAAAATATCTTTTACTACTCTGTATTACGTATTCATAACCTCTGTGTCAGGGAAGCTAAACTTTGAAGAGGATGGAGATGGAGGCCTCCCGTGTCTAATGTTGCATGAACAGACCATACAAAAGCAGAGAAAAGAAGGGTATTAAAAAATTGCAATACTGGGATGTAGACAAGAAGACCATTATGTCTGTATATCAGGATTCTCCCATCTCCTCCTCCTCCTCCCCCCCCCCTTCCCCTCAGTCCCATCCATACATTTGGCTACTAGTCCAAAATTCCATGGTCACATCTGGACCAATTGTTTCATTAGCTATATCGTTTTGACAGCAGCCTCAGGACAATAATTCTCTTCTCTGAATTTTCTGAATAGCGAATAATTTTAAGGTTACAAAATAGCTCCTAGGAATGTACTTTGGGATAAGGTGATACTGTAAAAAAAAAAATTATAAAATGCTGACTGTTTTCGTTAGTTTATATGATCAACTGTGAAGATCATGACGATTTTACAAAATTGTTCAAAATTAAGATAATTTGATGGATGTGTTCATCAAGTTGATGCTAATTAGTATGCAATGAATGACCTGATTTTAAAGTTTGACAATTTTGTCACGCAGACACTTTTCATGTTTGTTATTATTCACATCCACAAGTCTCCTTGATTATATTAAAAATTGTTGACGTTTTTCACATTTTAATTATTAGTACCGCTAAATGAGTGAATTTTTTATCACATTTTTGTTGTCAATTTTTAACAGAGAGTTTAATACCAATTTTAACTGAAATAGCTACTTTCAAGCAATTCTTTTGGAAAGCCAAAAAATGAGTACCTTTGTCCTTTTGAAAGTGACACAATTTTTACTTTTCCTTTCTTTCTTTATTTGTCTTAAGGTTTTCTCAAATTCTCCTCAAGGATGTCTTAGGCCATTGGAAGGGTTGGATTAAACAAGTTTACTGAAAAGGCCAAAATGTTTGGACAAATTCATTGAAGAGGCTTCTAAAAGGATGACATGATCAAGTGAGCTGTCAAATTGGAAAGAGAGGCAATGTTACAGGTCAAGAGATTGTCCTGGTTTTTTTTTTTGTTAATAGTGCAAGTTAAAAATTACCCTGAAAATCTTTAAAAATATACAAAACTCTTATTTGGCCAAAGGACAATTTAAACAAATTGAAGAGAAGAAAACTGACAAACTGTGGTGGAAAGGACGTTATCGTCAAAGGAGCTAAGAGAAGATGTCATACCGCCCCACTTCTAAAGGATCTTCACTGGCTTCTATCCTTTTGATTTTCGAGTAAAGTTCAAAATACTCATACTTGCATTTCATGCTCATGATTTACAACAGCCTGTGTATCTCGGTAACCTTCTATCATCTTACCTGCCTGTACGCACACATTACGTTCGACAAGCAAATCATACCTCTGTGTACCTAAACATCGTGTGAAGGCTTACTGATTCAGAAGTTATTTACTCTGCCGCAAGTCTTTGGAATCAGTTACCATGAGACCATCTTCGAATATTGTTCTAATTTATCCATTTTTAAGAGTTTACTGAAGACTCATTTTTTTCTGTTCTGCATTTCGGTGTTAATGCTTTCCACTTTGTGAAGCACTATGGGCAATTACTCCTTTCCTGAAGGTGCTATATAAATCTACATTGTTATTATTATTATTAATATTATTATTATATGCTCTGTGGTACTTAAGCTTATTAACTTACAAAGTAAAGAAAATTCAGCTATGCGGTGGATAGGTAATTCGTGTGTATAGGAAACTCACATACATGTGGCAGCATGAAAACACACACTCAACACAATTTGATGAACATATACTGAATTAACCTGGCTGTCACCAAATTTCGACCCCCCACCCCCCCCCAAACAAATAATAATAATCGACTAAACAAGCATTAGTAAAATATCACAGCTACATACAACATTGGTAAAATAGGATCGCCAACAATATTAAGTTCTGTTTGTTATTACAATTCTGATTCAACAAACTATTCATAAAGTATTTGTCTTGGGAATTTTTACCCTGACATGCTGCATGCTGCTGAAAGACCTCTGTCTTTATCCTTTTTACCCTCCTGGCTTTTTCTATGCCACAAAGCGATCATATCATGATTTTGTGTCACACATTTTATGACATTTATAGGTTTTAAAAAAGGGAAGTTCTTTATTCCCTTAGGAGTTTTCTTTCACAAATCTCTATATACTGACCATGATACATTGGGGGGTACCCTTGAGTTTGCAATCACCTGAATATCTTGAAATGCATGATGGTAGGAAAGCTGATCTCTTCCATAGGTAGAGTATCTCTTGTGGAAGGTCTATATATATTGCTTTACAATCACTGACCTATATTTTACTGAAGATTGCTAATAATAGTCGTGACTAGAGTTCTTTATTTCAGAGAGGCAACATCAGGGTTCCCAGCATTCATCTAAAATCACAACAAAACAGTGTCATTTTCATGTTTAAGGGCTTGAGCTTAGGCTAAACATTTCCAATTAACTTTATGTGGTAGGCTGTACCCAAGTATCACTGAATGATTATGATGATCAGCTAGTCATCATATAAGTTTTTTCATGTAACTTAGGAATACTTGTTATCTTCTAAAACAGATGTAAAAGGTACCAAATCGACAACTCTCATCGACATCATATAGCATTTTACCAAAATTTGCTATTCACAAAACATAGACAAGAAGATTAAAGAAAGCAGACTATATTAACAGGTACACAAAGGTAAATATAGCTCTCTTAGTTTTCTCCCTTGTGACAAGAAACTTTTAGTTAATTATGCAATTGTATCAAACTTAAACCACCATAACTTCAAAACATTTTGTTAAATTCTGACCGTCCCAAATTTTCACATTTTTAATTTTATAACAAGTTTCTTTCTAGCAGACTTGTTTTGACCAAGATGTGATATAGTAAAAACCCATCCAGAACAGATGACTATTCTCTGATCAGGAGTTTTGTTGCAGTATTAAGGTTTATGTGAAACAGCAGACATGCCCTGTTTCTGATGTAGAGTTCCAATAAAGTTTGTCTGCGTTATTTTGTTTGTGTGGTCTGGAGTTAAAACAATGTTTGTCAGTCCAATATTGTACAGTTGTATCTATTTTGACTACTGTATGTTCATGGTTATAGTTTTACGATAACTAGGTTTTTTTCTGTACCGCTTTTCCCATTTTTGAGATTTATAAGGATCCGTTCACTTTCCAGTGCCCGGCAGCTAATGATCATACATCAATCATAACACTTTTAACTGCGTAAAACGACATGTCTGTGTGACTGATCGCAGAGGCCGACCCGAGAGAATTGATTGGTTCGTGCACCTGGTTTGCTTCAAATCAGACATGCGATCTATATGTGTTAGACAAGAGACCTTTCGTCTTGAAATTTTTATTCGATATTACAGATAGTATGCAATAAAGTATAAAAAAACCTCCTACAGTACATGCAATTTATTGCTCAAGATTCAACAATTTTTCACTTTGCAATCTCTCTCTCTCTCTCTATCTCATAATTTTTTTCGTCCAGGAGGGAGACTTTAGGCAAACACGATTTTTTATCTCACCTGCATCTCATTCATCTACAGTCAAAAATATGTTAACAGCTACATTTCGGAAGCCAAAAAAAAAACAAAAAAGAAAAGATAAATAACGGCGCGTCCTTTCAAGGAGTGAAGTATTGAAAGCGTCTCCCGGGGTATGGACAAGCAAAACACCTTGGTTCAGACCTCTTGAAATTCAAAAGCTGATGGGGGCCTCATGAGGTTACCGTGAATTGAATAATTGAAGGCTGTTGATGAAGTACATTGGGAAGCACTCCGGGAACAGCAATTTACACTAGTTGATAAGATCACAGGTAATGAATTGATCAGCTCTGGGCATTGAACTTGAAAGAGATAAAATGCAACCCGTCTCTAGCTGCTCTTCTCCCACGTCAAACGGTACGAACGACCGAATCTTATCTTTGACTCTCCGTCCGTTCGTGAGAGGAGCTGCTGCTGAGTAGAATATATTCCAGTCTGGACGCTGTCCGGAGTGACCTTCCAAGTTGAAGAGGCTCAAGAGGTTGTAATATTTTGCCAACAACTTTGAAAATTTGTTTTTGAAAATAAAATTTTACTGATGATGAACAGTTTAAATTAGTTGTATAGGTTAAAAGGTAACTTTTGTGCATAAGCAAATGATTACCATAATTCTCATTAATTAACAAAGGACAAAGAATGAAGCCGTTGCAAGATGTTCCAAAAAAATATAAAGAAACGAATCTCCTGTTTCGATTCACGAGACACTAAAAATATCAAACTATAGACATCACTGTGATGCATGCACCAATGATATGAATAGCTTATTAAGATAAGAAGGTTAAGAGAATTTGACTGCTGGTAGGGAATTTTGAAAGTGAGATCTGCAAGAATGACTGCTGGGTATTGTAGAGCCTTTAACTGCAGAGCTGTGCCATGGATCACTATGAAAGATGCAGAAAATAAAAAAAAGACCATATTATTTAGACCTGCTTGCTTCAAATAGCCCAAAGTCATCTGAGTGAAAAGTCTGTGTATAGGTAATGTAGACTGTAGTTAAGCCTGTGTAGGTAACATAGACTGTAGGTAAGTCTGTGTAAATAAATCTGTGCAGGTAAAACAGACTGTAGGTAAGTCAGTGTAGGTAACACAGACTGTGTAGGTTAGTCTGTGTAGGTAACACAGACTGTGTAGGTAAGTCGGTGTAGGTAACATAGACTGTGTAGGTAAGTCTGTGTAGGTAACACAGACTGTAGGTAAGTCTGTGTAGGTAATATAGACTGTGTAGGTAAGTCTGTGTAGGTAACACAGACTGTAGTTAAGTCTGTGTAGGTAACATAGACTGTGTAGGTAAGTCTGTGTAGGTAATATAGACTGTGTAGGTAAGTCTGTTTAGGTAACACAGACTGTAGGTAAGTCCTTGTAGGTAACATAGACTGTAGGTAAGTTGGTGTAGGTAACATTGACTGTAGGTAAGTCTATGTAGGTAACACAGACTGTCTAGGTAAGTCTGTGTAGGTAACACAGACAGACGTTTCGATCCTAGCATGATCTTCAGAGGCTAATTCTTTCCATAAGTAATGCGGTTGCTTTATTCCCCCTTAATGAACCTCAAGCATTGAAGACTAGTGGATAGCCAGTATTATATTCCACTACATTTGCATATGAGACAATTTCAAAGAAGTCTGTCAAAACATTGGGTCAACATTAAAAATTAAAGATTCCAATGAATGATGAACTGCCAACGAGATAAAAAGTAAAAATAAAATGTATTAAAAAAAACTGTCACAGTTACTGCAACGTCCAGTGTGTTAAAGAGAATTATTTCATTATATCTGACTATATATGTGAGAAGATTTCTCAGGGTGCGGGATAGATATCACTTAAACTATAATGCTCTTTAAATTAAATCAAGTCAATTATTACTGGTGCAAATAGCTTCTGTTTAGCATCAACATAAAAATTAACTCCCAATGCAAGTTGTGAGGTAAGATCTATTGTACTTTTTTTTTTTAGGGGGAAGAGGAGGGGATGGGAGAGGGTAGTCAGTGCCATGTTGGGTTGGGGGGGGGAGGAGGGGAAGGAGCAGGCAGCCTATCCCTCCTCGCAGAAGCAGAGCCTAGATGCTACTACCTCACCTTAAGAGTCGATTCTTAAGAACTGAATACTTCCATGAATTTAAACAAAACCCAGTAAAACCAAGATCTTGTTACAAACATTTTGTTAGATTTTGATTTTCAATTGAACCAGTATGGTTATAGTTTCTGACTTTCAGACTTACAGTTTACAGGCCGTAAGAGTGTTTAATTTATTCTTTAATCAGAGCAAACAAATCCATTAAACTATACTTATCAACATTAAATTGGTAACAATAAGATATCTGCATTTCCAGACACGATCGGTATATTCAAGAGCACGGTAGTAAAAAAGCTTTAATCTACCTCATTCTTCTTCCCATAGTATTATTGTTTGAGGATGCAAACTCTTCCACAGCGACTGCATAAAGAAATATGTTAATTCCAAGTGAGGGCATGTTACCTCGGAAGTGGAGGTTCCCCTGACAGGAGCGCTAGCCACTTATGAAATCAATGGTGATTTAAATGATTCATTGACTCGAGTCGAACATTTATCAAAAATGTTTCGTGCCAGGGTGACCTTGTATAGTATTGAGGTTTATAAGCCATACAGAGAGGAAAAGAATAGCATCATTTTAAAAGACTGATGCATTTCAAATTACATCTATTTATTTTCTTTGTCTAGAATATTTGCAACCCAAACTTAATGTTCACTTTGTATTAGTTGACGGACCCTTTCTCTTCAGCCTCGAGGGCTAACTTTAAACTGTCTTCTGACCTGAAAAGCGTTACTTTAAAACATTACACACGCGCACAGAGATAAGAGAGCAAAAAACAAAGCGAGAAATGATAATGTGCCACGTACGTGTTCTATACATGTGGGTACTGATTGCAGTCAATATTGGAGGAATACAAATTAAAAGCAAGCTACCATCTGCATGAAATTGTCAACATCGATTTCCCATTATACCTTCGAGTGACCTCAAGTTTGAAATGCACGGAATGTATTTATATCATCTTTAAACTGATATTGGAATTCATATTGTTTTTCTAGACAAAACCTCTGATCTATAAATAATGGCAGGGCTGTAACAGCATGATAATCGCATTTCAATTAATCGATTCCTTGCAATTCTAGAAAGGGGTCGTGAATTTGCATATATATACACATCAGAAGTTGCGTTCATGTCAGAAGGTGCTGGTAAGTAAAAATGATGTTAAGACTTCTGATGGTTTGAACCTAAAAAGACAGAATGTGATGACAATAGAGGCCATAAACTTTTATTCCTGGCCAAGAATAGGAAAACCAGAAGATGGAAGAGCTATGTGAGAATGAGTAAGAGCTATTTGCAGAATACTTCATATGAAGCTACTGTATACCACACACTGTGAAGCTTTAAATGGCAAATGTGCCCACTTCTCGTCAATGCATTCTCCCACATGCCTTTCCCCTTCCCACATGCCTGCTCCCCTTCCCACATGCCTTTCCCCTTACCACATGCCTTTCCCCTTACCATATGCCTTCCCCACTCCCACATGCCTGCACTCCTTCCCGCTATGCTCCAGAAACCATGCATTTAGTGTGGTCTTATGTCAACAACTCTCCTACTAAACTGAGCTAACATGCAGTTAAACTAGACTAGCTCTCAAAGATGATCACTTTTATTTTATAAAACAAACGATATTTTTTTGTCGTTTTTTTTTGGCAGGGAATGCCTTGAAACCACTTTATTCCGGTTTGGGGTCCTGGATAATATGATTTTGTTCGAATTTATTCTACTCATTGTTGAACTGTAATATCCCTTAAATTACTTGTCCGTGTTTCGGTCAGTGTAAACAAACACCGGATGGGTGGACACTCGCATCAGTTATCCACATGGATGCCTCAAACCTGCAGCGGATGTGGCTAATCAGGTCAACAGATTCAGGACAGGAGGATGTTCCCGTAAACATGATGAAGAGACATAGCATGCTTGAGACTAAGTGAGGGGCAACCGCTGTGACTTTTCCAAATTGCTGCCAAAAAAACATGAGGATACTGCCAAATTTCTAAAAACAGGGATCTTTATATTTTTTACAGTCAACTGAAATCACCTGGAATGTAAAAACGACCAAACTGAAAACTATTTTAGACAAGAAATTATCAATTAAAAATGCAATTCAACTTTTGACCTCACGAATACAAAGTCCGGCATGCATCCATCCCATGGGGAAACAGAAGGACTATGTACTATATAAGTGTCATATCAAGGGAGTCACTCCAAGACTTGGAGTCACTCCAAGATTAATGTATGTCGTCCAGTTACAGAGTTGTTGACAATTGACAATTCATAATCATGGTTGTTAAATATGAATATAAGAGACTAACTTCGGTCAGCTTGCGCTTTGATAATTAAGCCAATGAGGCTTCTTTGCGAGTTCCTGCTTGCAGGAGGATCTAAAATACATCAAACTTACTGACCAATGATAACACAATGTTGTCTCGTCCAAGAGGCTTGACATTATTACTATGTACAGTACACTGCAACTGGCTACAAATGAATACAGAAGCACATCTATAAAACAACACAATTCAGACTTTTACAGTAAGACCTTCTGCGGGTTGCATATTGCATAGCAAACCGTACCCTTGAGTCATTGGTTTGCCCTTTAGCAGTCCAGATGTAGACAGAAGCTGCAGACACTTCTGAGAATGAGGAAGTGCTTTATCGAATGATACAAGCGAATATTGCTTCAGGCTTAGTTTCCATTAGGTTAGTACTGTCTCTACAGGATGCATACCGTGAAAAAAAATTCTCAAAATGAGAAAAAAAATTGGAAAAAAGTGTTTGATTACAAGGTACTGTACAGTTAAAAACAGGGTATACATATTAAAAAAAAATGACTAAATTGAAGAAATTCCTCTGTGCAATAATTACATTCTCAGTTGATCTGGAATCATAAATATCTAGAAGGTATATTTAGTCTGTGAATACAATTGGGAATTTGGTCTAGGGAGAGGGGTGAGCAGGTGGCTAAATGTCTTAAAGTTTGACAATATACATAGCTGATGGGCAATAAATGTTGTCCCCTTCACTTTGTGACTGATTGATTGTAAATTGTACATGATGGTGGTGCTTTTGTAGGAAGTCATGTAGGAAGTCTTTTTTTGCACACAACTTATGTAACATAATGTTCCAGCAAATTGGGTAGACTCAGTCTTTCCAAGTAAATAAAATGAATAGATACTACTCATAAGTGCAAAAACCATATTTTAAAGAACATATTCATAGTGTTAAAAATATATAATTACAGGCAACCTAACCCACACCCATAGTTTTCCTGTACTGTGTGTAAGGTGGTGGTGGTGGGGGGGGGGGGGGAGTGATCAGAAATGAACAGACTTGTCATCTATTGAAAATCTATCATAGATATTATTTATTGAAAGAAAAAATGCTACAAGTTTCCCACAAGTATTCTTTCCTGAAGGTTCCAAGTTTTCCTCAATATTGTGAAAAGTGAAAAATGAATAACAATTAAATATCTCAATGTGGGTCACTACTATTAAAATATCCTTCTTGAAATTTCAAGAATGGGTGACCATTATCTGCCTCTCTAGCAGATTTGAGGACAGTATTGATGTCCTATTGATCCTACTGATGTCTGCTGAAAAAGTCACAGACAATATCTTAGTTGGAGCAATTTTTGATAATATTTTGAGTATAAGTGCTCTCCAAAGCCTGCATGTAAAGTATTAAGCGATTTGTGCTGTAATTCAGCAAACTGCCAGTGAGGACTTGGTTTTTAGTCAGTAGATTCTTTTTAAGCACTGGCATGTTTTTAAAAATTGACTAAAAGAAGCGAAAATTGGAAGCGAAAATTGTGGGTCTGAGTAATACTTGTTAGGTTTGATAAAATTGTCTGCCGAATTTTTTGCAGAAAGCTGCTTAAAGATATTTGTAAACCATAGACTTTTCAATATCATGCAATGCTTTTACTGTACTTCTCTCTCTCTATGTATGACTATTAAACATAAACCGAAAAACCTTAGGCTTTACTAAAAGAACATATTTCTAACGAGCTATTAACCGACACTGAATATTTTACATCTGAACCTAAATATTGGATGAAGAAATGGCTTTGGAAGTGTAAATTATACTGTAACTGCAAAAGATTTCTGACAAAAAAAAATATGCAAATTTATAAAGCTGTCTAAGTGCTTGTTGCGGCAAAGCAACGCGATGGTGAGTCACCAGTCTGGCTGTGCGGCCTGCCACACGCAAACAGTCCGCCCTTCATGAAAGATTTTCAGAGATGAGTTCCTTTTGAAGCCTTTTGACGCACAAACTCAGCTAGACATGCAAATGATATTCTTGTTACATCGGGCGATACAAACGTGCAAAAAGATCTGATACTCGTGAGCGAGACATTTTGTGATATATGTATATATATGTATA
>JAIPMN010002451.1:1584-14858 GCA_020650975.1 Apostichopus californicus
CCCCCCCCCCCCCCCCTCAAATCAAATTGGACTCCTATACGTTCTATGACGGTAGTTCTATTAGGCTAATGGAGTATTCAAAATCATACGAAGTTTTGTATGGTGGAGTATAAGAATCGCGAGAAATAATTTCTCAAAGTGGCAAGGAAAACGTGGTAAATATGACTGATTAAAGGTCAATTTTGACCGAAATTTTCAATTTTTAGGTACAATCACATGAATATATGAATAGGCCTAGATAAACTAGAGTGCGACAATCGGAATTCCGACTGTTGCACTCCAAATTTCCAACTACCGTCATGCAGTTTTACCAAGTTTGGGGGGTGACACCCCCCCCCCCCTCTAGCGACGTCCCTGTATTTTAGAACATTATAGAACATTATACATTAGAGAATATTCAATCAACATTAGAGAGGCGAGAGATCACAGTGACGTTCTATCTAGTCAAAACAGTATCTCCAGAGTTTTGATGAATCGTGAAGATTTCACGATAATTGAGCAAAACAGTGTACAGGACATTTTATACTGTATGTGTATAGTACATGTTTTCAATATGATGTCACTTCTACACTTTGGGAGAATAGTTCAGTGAACCGGATCTCCCAACGACGGATTGACGAACGCACAAAACTCAAAACTCAACTAAGTTAGGCCAACATATTGCATTACAGCGTATCCAAAGTTTAGGTACATTGTTTTCAACATATGGCTATACATGTCACTCAGTATATCAGTTTGCTGCAAATCGCTTACGGCTCCAAGATGAGCTGATTTTTTAAGGTCAGTTAAAATTACAATACGGGACTGTATTATGATCACAAAGTATGTCTCATGGACTAACAAATTCATTATGAAATGCAGTCAATGGTTCCGTTTTTGGCTGTAACTTAGCCTGACATCTAACTTTTTAACCACTAACAATAACAGTCAGCATAGGCTAGTTCTAAGTTACTGTGATTAGCCTTGGTTAGGCTTAACTAATACTAGGACCAAGACTAAGCTATGTACTCGGCTAGTCCAATCAAAACAACAGTACATACTGTACAGTTTATCTGTAGTCAATCATAATATAATAATTATCTTGAAGCTAGTACTAGTACTACTACAGTATCTCAGCCTATACTATGCCACTGTACTATAGTATAGGCTACAGCAGCAGTACCAATTCCACAAAGTGAGCCCTACTTATGCAAAAAGTTGTGCCTATTTGCCCAGCAGCTGACAGAATAGGAGAAACTGTTACTGTTAGCCTGAGTTAGGTTAAACATATTTACTATTAACTCATTGTATCAAAGTGGTGTACATGCCAGTTCAATTTCCACCCTGAATCATGATTTTGTCCCAAAAAAGATAAGAAATGTTGGTAAAGTACCTGCCATATAATCTTATTGATGTAGAAAATCCTAAGCATACCAATAGACAGGATTTTGACTACCTCTTGTGTATACTACAATTCCCAAACAGCAACTTTTTCTTCAATTGTTACAGAATAAATATAAAAAATAGTATCATGACAAGCCAAAACATGTCAGTAATTAATTACCTTGATCCAGTCTTAACAAAAACAACTAGAACTTACTGTAGTAGAAGCCAAGGGATAGTCAAGAATTTCTTTCTTCACAGTTTTCAGTGCTCAAGATTAAATGGTTTTCAATTGCAGATTTGTTTCATAAAAGTAAGAGGGCCTGACGTTTCGATCCTAGCAGGATCTTCTTCAGAGGCTGAATATATGTGTATGATATCTACATTAATTCATGATAATTTATGATCATATTTGTCAAAATAGCATTATAGAGCAGTAGTTGAAATTGATATTGTACAGGGTGATTGCAGCACCATTATTTTCTGTTGTCACCACAAGCAGACAATAGATACTTTACAACATAGATTACAAGATAGATACACAGGGAGTGTTAGCTCAGTGGTTAACACCGAACGCCTTCCAAACATAAGGTCCCGAGTTCGAGTCACTCCAAGATAAATGTATGTCGTCCAGTTACAGAGTTGTTGACAATTGACAATTCTGAATCATGGACATACACGGATAATATGAATCTAAGAGACTGACTTCGGTCAGCTTGTGGCTTTGATAAGCCAATGATGGCTTCTTAGCGAGTTCCTGCTTGAAGGAGGATCTAAAATACATACATACAATGATTTGATTCTCGGCAATAGTCTGCAACAGTTGATGGAAGTGTTGAGGAGTGATTCAAATTCACTGCTACTTGCCAATTAACTAACCCTCTGTTGAGGAAAGAAACACTAGGAGTTTACTCTGTGTCATCGTTTGTAACATTTTCAGAAATACTTGGAAGTTCTGAAAAACTGGTCAACGAAACACCCACAATAACAATTTAAGCTAAACAAAAAAGGAAAAGAAGGGAGTAAATAGTAATAACAACTCCAATTAATGCCACTTATTGTAGTCGTCAGTAAATGAATGTCCTTTCTGGTGATTGTCTTTGTGGATCGTTGCTTGAAAACCTTAACTGTGCGTGAAAAATTTGTGTTTGGCTTCTGTCAAGCGCAAACACTATGAAATAGACTAGCTTTGTTATTGAACCCCTACCACCAAACCTATATGCAACGTTTGCAACCTGCAAATGGTTTGTTGACAACGAAAGTGTATATTTGTTCATTTGACTGAAATGTGAGTAGAAAAGTTTTTTTTTATATTGAGAACAGATATATATCCTGTAGCTATTACTGCTCAAATAATGCAAGTTTAGTTCCCTTTAGCTCTACAAACACTTGAATGGGGTGGGGGAGGGGGACTTTAATATGTATTCTTAGAACTAAATTTATGTAGGTTGTAGTGTATAAAGTGACAAGACAGCATACATTCAAAATCTAGTTTTCTCTTTAGAACCACATGCGTAGACCAAAAAAGGACAACTTTTCACACAGTGTATGGTAAATAGCATTTCTGTATACTATTAAATAAAATAAAATTGAAGATTAACAAAGCCTCTCTGAAAGTTTCTTCTTATCTCCTACTTAAGACTTGTGTGATTTTTGATAAATTTGAAGCCCTTAAATTCATCTTTCACTTCCTATAATCATGAAGTCCTAATTCCCAATAATTAGCAGATTAAGCATTTCTTTCCCATCCAGACCTTTATTTTTTGTGTCTCCAGACCCTGGTAACTCTTCTGGATTAAATGTTTTTTTTTTTTTTTTTAATAAATAATCTCATCCAGGCCTTCAATTCTCATCTAGATCACTTGTGACAAAGTCCCTTACCTTATCACTAGCAGTGTAAACAATTAGCTAGGAATGTTTGTAATATTTAGCTACAAGTAGTTGCTCAGGAAAGGAGGTGGTGTGTACAACATGTGTATGTAGATACTGGCACTACTTGATAAGGGACTTTGTAAGTAAATTGTAAACTTTTGTAATTGTGTTTAATTTTTCATTGACTTCATGCAGTAGCCACTAGGTTATTTTGGGTAGGCCATTCCCACATGTCAGGGAGTTATATATGGTACTGTATTTCGTTCCATTATTATTATCGTTTGTTCATCTTACATTTTGCACTAAATTAGTGGTCTCTTCTCTTTGGAGCTAATATATACTATTTAATTTGCTTCTATTAATTAGGTGTTATACAGGTATTGTTCTGGTTAGTGCTCTACCTTTGAAGTTCACATTTAAGTGGAGACCCTATCCTTACCAAGCAAAGTTAGAACAAGCAAACAAAGAAGGGTCAGTTTAGCAAAACTGTTGTGAGTGTGCTAACTGTATTATTAAAGCAAAATATTTGCTTCTTCCTTCCAGGTTCCAGAATATGAAAATTGCTGCTCAGAAATATCATGCATCTCTTAATGGTGAGGCGCTAACACAGCAGACAATATACTGTACTTTGCCTGAGCAAAGCATTTTATGAAATACAAGAAGTTGGCCGGGGACCAATCAGGATGAGTTTGAGACATACCAAGAAGACTACCAGGAGCATGTACGATGACCACACAGAGGTACATCCGACAGATGACAGAAGTGCATTCTTCGCACGAGGGAGGGACTTTGAGAGCAGATACGTAAATCATTCATATACAGAACAGGAGAAGGAGGTGCTGGCGTCTTATGAGAGTGTCGACTATCTTCCACCTCATAGCCATGTCTACAGAAATTGGTTGAGACAGCAACCAGCAAGGTATGCTAAAAATTCATAAAGATGGGGTTGTGAGATTAGTTCAAGGTTTGATTTCTACTTAAACTAATAAAGTCACATACAAATCATCAACTTCATGTATGAGTATTAATGGTAGACAGCTGGCATTGATTGTCCTGTATCACACACTTTACATACCATATTATATAACATTTAACCATAACATAACATAACATAACATAACATGAGGTTCAAATTGTGGGAGAAGGGTGAAATTAGGTCCACTTCATTAAGAGAAAGGCTGTATTTTTATGTGTTCAAATGGAACGTTCGATATTGAACAAGTGTGTTAATCTTAAACCTGTTACCGTCTCTCCTAGTTCATGAATTCAGATGTATATAAGATGTATAAAGTCTGGTATGTAATATATGCAGGGTTGGCGATTTTTTTTCTTTTCATTTCAATCCGATTTTTTTAATACACATGCATAATACACATTGATGAATGCAAATTTCAAGGTATCTTAAATTTGGAGGCAGTTATGATTCTCTAAATTACTACCATGAATGGTATGAGCCTACAGGATGCATTATGTAATTCGGAGAAAGAAAAAAATCTTATAATTTTCCATATTTTTATTACACTTTTGTTTAATTATATGTAGCCAACCCACTAGATGTCCAGAGTATACAACAAGTACATTATTGTTTTTGATTATATTTTCACTATCTTGTTACAAAACATAATCAACTATTTACATAACAAAAGGATGTCTGCTTGACTTCCTGTTTTCTTTAAATTAAATCTTGCTCTCCATACAATAAAGATATTGACCTCACTGATACACATGTGCACACCTGACACCTGGATGTATCTCATACAGTGTACATTTTGGTACAGGCTATTCTGCAGAAACATTGAACCACCATATGGTCTGGGCCACTCTAAGCTGAGAAACCACCTTGGAACTCATAAAGCTACTCAGCTTGTGTTCTTATTTAAAGCCTTGAACATGAAGACGGACCCTTAAACTTTAAAGTATATTGACTGTACAATACACCTTCAAGTTTGCATTTCAGTGTTTACGTTTTAGTGGTAACGTTGACAATGGTTTTACACATGTCCTTTATTCCTTATTCTCTGGGGTAGATCCACACACTAACTCCTGTGTCTTACAGTATTTTAAACTTTTAAGACAAACACATTTTAAGCTTTGTTTTTATTTTATTACTTTAGTTGGAAACGCCCCTTGGAACCTTTAATTTACAAGTGTAAGGTGACTAACTGATTCTGCACACTAACTAATGTTACAAGTTACATGTGCTATGCTAAATAAATATCAAACTACAGAAGCAGGCTCACAGTAGTTTCTAACAGTAGGGAAATCACCCAAAAAATTGAATAGAAAGTTAAAAACATGAAAAAAAGGAAAGTGATTTAAATCAGTGACTTAAAAAAAACATTACGTGACTTAAATCGCCGTTTAATCAGCCAACCTGAGAATATGACAGCATTGGGTTTCATCTAGAAATGATATATGTAGCAACTGTAGACATGAAAGCTCTTCATCAGGTGATATCTTCTATGAATCATTCAGTTCAGATAGATATGATAGATATCTTTTGATATTGATTGATCAGATATATATATTAGACACCTACACAAGGAAGAATGAAACATGCCCAGTTCAAATTGCTTCGGTCTGCATTTGTTTCAATCTACGCTGTAGTATTAAATTGTCTTTTCCTTTCAGGTTGGACTGGGATCGATGGATGATGATGGGCTTCATTGGTTTTGCGATTGGTTTCATTGGTTTCCTTCTCCATCAACTGATTGATCTCATCTCAGAATTCAAATGGGAACTGGCACAGAAGCTCATAGATGTATGTATACAACACAATCAGCTGTGTAATAGGTATAGTTTCATCTGACTTCACTTGGGACCAAGCACAACACAATCAGCTGTGTAATAGGTATAGTTTCATCTGACTTCACATGGGACCAAGCACAACACAATCAGCTGTGTAATAGGTATAGTTTCATCTGACTTCACATGGGACCAAGCACAACACAATCAGCTTTGTAATAGGTATAGTTTCATCTGACTTCACATGGGACCAAGCACAACACAATCAGCTGTGTAATAGGTATAGTTTCAGCCGACTTCCACATGGGACCAAGCACAACACAATCAGCTTTGTAATAGGTATAGTTTCATCTGATTATCCACATGGGACCAAGCACAACACAATCAGCTTTGTAATAAGTATAGTTTCATCTGACTTCACATGGCACCAAGCACAACACAATCAGCTGTGTAATAATACATAGTTCAACTGACTTCCACATTGGACCAAGCACAACATAATCAGCTGTGTAATAGGTACAGTTTCATCTGACTTCACATGGGACCAAGCACCACACAATCAGCTATGTAATAGGTATAGTTTCATCTGACTTCACATGGGACCAAGCACAACACAATCAGCTGTGTAATAGGTACAGTTTCATCTGACTTCACATGGCACCAAGCACAACACAATCAGCTGTGTACAGTTTCATCTGACTTCCACATGGGACCAAGCACAACACAATCAGCTGTGTACAGTTTCATCTGACTTCCACATGGGACCAAGCACAACACAATCAGCTGTGTAATAGGTATAGTTGCATCTGACTTCACATGGGACCAAGCAAAACACAATCAGTTGTGTAATAGGTATAGTTTCATCTGACTTCCACATGGGACCGAGCACAACATCTCCTACTTACCCAAGCACTGTGTGTTATAGCCCAATAAAAGTAATGAATTGATTCACCAAGTTTATCATTGAAATCCTGTACATATTGGCTGATACTCATGGTGTACCTAAATAACTTGGTATATTGGTTGAGATACCTGGTTGATTGTTGGTAATGGCAAAAAGAAAGTGAGATGAAGGTGAAAAGATCTTTTCATCTATTTCACCTGCTAACAGTGTGAATGCTGGTTTATATAAACGTACTTGGTTTGTTCGTTGCTACTCCCAGTTTATCAGCCAAACATTTGGGTCGATCACTGGTAAACCAGGTCCATCAGTCAATAATACTTATTTTGCTTGATAAAATCCAAGTTCTATTGTTCAATAAGCTTTGCTGATGGACTGCTTAGCGAAATTTGATTACAAAATTTAATTAATGTTGCGCATTTGGTTTCGCCGTAACTGTTGTGGAAAAGGGGTTGCCTTCAACTAATTATCTGACAAAATTAGAAGAGGCTATCATCCCCTGGATTTCAACTCACAAAATATTTCACAGAATGCTGATCCAAAATGTTATAGTACTATAGATATTCCATTTTAATATTGACTATATATATGTGTGCGCATTCAATAAATTGTTGATTTTCATTGGACAGGAAGACAGGATGGCAGTGGCATGGGTGTTTGTGACAGGATTCAGTCTGGCCTTGGTACTCATTGGAAGCAGTATGGTTGTGGTAAGTGTTTACAATACACTAAGATGAACTTGGACTATACAGTACATACAAACAGGTTAAAGGGGACCCTGTTTACACTCTCTCTTTTCAGAATGTACTTCAGATCCAGGTCCAATCCAGAACAGATCTACCAAATTACTCTAATGATGTAAAACCAGTGGTCACGCTTGAACCAAGGCCATCATTGATTTGGAGAGCGTTTGCTCTAAGTAAGCTTTGATTTGAGCCGAGGTATTCACTTGTTCTTCTCTGCCAGGAGTCATGTGATCTCTGAGTGTTGTCTGGTTATGGAGTTAGTTACAATAAATTAACTACTGGATGTGGGGACGCTCTTTCTTGAACTCAGACCTCTTGTTTGATTTGATATAGTCTAGACAGTTGCACTGTGTCAACGGTTACAAATGCATCACGTGCGATTCTAATGTAAGAGTTACATACTATAACACCTATTTGCACTGGGTCGCACATGAGGTATATACAGAAGTGTCCTTTGCCTAACCTCATCTGTGTCCTCACAAATATTACACACTCTTTACCGTGCACCATGTTGTAGGTATGTATGTATGTATTTTAGATCCTCCTGCAAGCAGGAACTCACGAAGAAGCCTCATTGGCTTATCAAAGCCGGAAGCAGGACAGATGTCAGTCTCTTAGATTCATATTTAACATCCATGATTATGAATTGTCAACAACTATGAAACTGGACGACATACATTAAACTTGGAGTGGCTCGAACTCGGGACCTTATGATTGAAAGGCACCAGCATTAACAACTCAGCTAACACTCCACTGTTCTCATAGTCCTGTGTCAATCAGTCTTGTTCCATGAAAGGATGAAATTAAAGTATAACTACGAGCCTCTTCATCCTCCCTCATTGCAGTTTTTCCGCCCATCTGCTGCTGGATCCGGTCTTCCAGAGTTGATAGGGTATCTTAACGGTGCTTTGGTTCGACATATATTCAACATCAAGACCCTGGTTGTCAAGTTCTTTTCTTGTGCCTGTGCTGTAAGCAGTGGATTGCCAGTTGGTCCAGAGGGACCTATGATTCACATGGGGTAAGCTACAAACTCAATCTGGTTTATTTGTTAGGACTGTTGAAGTATCTATTTGAAGAGGTAGAATTAATTTCAGAGCCCTTAGATGGACAGAGATACATAAGGTCTACTCATACAAATCAAGACCCAAGAAGGAAAAAAAGAACTAAAAAGTTCTCTATTAATGTAATACCTCATTGCTCTCATGCTGAGCAAAAGAGATTGTCACTGAAATGCATGATTGATTTATCATAATAACCAGCCATGCAAGTCACTTAACACTTAATTTGTGTAATAAAGTACAAGAATCTTTACATTACCAACTCGGCCCCATTCTTTAAACTGGAATTTACTTGTTTCAAAAACCAGAAACAAAATACTTGAATTTCTACAATTACCAAGTGAAACATTTCCATAGTCTACTTCGTTCCATTAATCATTAACTTGCTATGCCATAAAACTCTGGTGGCTTTATAATAAGTCGACTTGGGTAGATAACTAGTTTTCGTTTACTGACTTATCATGTGTATAAATTTCTGAATGTCCACTGGCAGAAAATTGCAAGTGCCTTCATTTATACCGGCAAATGGAGAAATTAACAGGAATTTAGGCAGTGAAGATTCCCAAATTTTGAGGCCTGTTGTACAGAGTGTAAACTCTGTTCACACGCTGTAATATCATTTCTATGTTGCAAGTATTGTATGTGATCTCATCTTGTAGAACAGATACATTGGGTAAAGTCGGTGACAGTGACCAAGCAAAGAACTTTGAAATTACATGTCGCATTATCTTTATTTTTAAAACTTTCACTCTTATTGGTATCAATGATCGGGTGCTCAGACAAATTAGACTTATTATAATTTTTGCATAATTCACTAGTAATTGGGCTCATTCCATTCTCTGACTAATTATCAGTAAAGCGCTAGATCAGAGTACCACAAACTCTTCCAACAGATATTGTGTAATTTAAATTTCCGTTTTATGGATTGTGGGTCAAACAACTATCAGCTAATTTGTGAGCTTTCATGAATTCAGTAAGAGAGAGTTCAATCAGCATTTTGCATTTCGGAGGCAACTTTACTATATGGAGTATCTATCTATCTATATCAAAAGAGATAGCAGTTTATCAAACTCAGTGAAAGTTAATGAGCGAGACTTTAATTAAATTCTCAACATTTTGTCACCCAGACACTTTCATATTGGTATATACTGTATATCAATTGCAAAAAAAATAATTGGTGAAACTTGCAATGTGTTCCCTACATTGACATGACTGCACTCACTCATGAATTACATTCTTGTGAAGTTTTAGTATTGAATAGTATACAAGAAGAATTATCAAGATGGGCTGCTTTAAGGTAACTGTATGTGATTCATGTGAAATATTTGAATTCTTTACTTCCATCTCAGGTCCTTGGTTGGAGCAGGATTGAGCCAGTTTAAGTCTGTTACCTTGGGATTCTCACTTCCATTCTTTGAGAGGTTTCGGAATCCAGAGGACAGGTCAGTTTATGAAATCATTAAAGGCTGATTCATTGGTCATACCCTTACAATACTGTTTTATTCTGCTAGTGTATCTTCTAACAATGAGGCATAGTGCATTGTTTGTTTATATTGTATTGTTCCATTTTGGGAGATGTTATATCTTGAGAATGGCAGATCTTGCTCTAGGGGCCAATAAAGAGAATTACAATTCATTAAAGAATGATTTAGCATTTCCCTTCTGAAGTGAAACTGATCAATCAGCTTGGTAGCAAAAATGAAATTGATTCTATGTGAGCGCATGAGACTATTGTTAGAGAATTATGTATAACTCTTGCTATTCATTCTCAGGTAACAAACTCCAACACATCCAATATATATGAATCCTACAAATCATGTCCATTACCAAGTGAATATTGAAAACTCTAAGAACTATACATAAGTGCTTTTGCTCTGTAAGAAGGAAGCAAGATAAAAAATAAGAGGACAAATTGCTGGACTTCCAAGCATTGACTGTTCAGTCTTACTGGACTTGCAGGCATTGACTGTTCAGTCTTGCTGGACTTCCAGGCATTGACTGTTCAGTCTTGCTGAACTTCCAAGCATTGACTGTTCAGTCTTGCTGGACTTCCAAGCATTGACTGTTCAGTCTTGCTGGACTTCCAGGCATTGACTGTTCAGTCTTGCTGGACTTCCAGGCATTGACTGTTCAGTCTTGCTGGACTTCCAGGCATTGACTGTTCAATCTTTCTGGACTTTACAAGCATTGACTGTTCAATCTTGCTGGACTTCCAAGCTTTGACTGTTCAGTCTTGCTGGACTTACAAGCATTGACTTTTCAGTCTTGCTGGACTTCCAGGCATTGACTGTTCAGTCTTGCTGGACTTACAAGCATTGACTTTTCAGTCTTGCTGGACTTTACAAGCAGTATAGAAGGGAATGAAAGAAGCATATTGTACTTCCTGTATTGATTTCAAACATTAGATATTTTGAATGATGCAGTATGCTAATGTTTGACCCAGAATTGACATAAGGTCAGCAGTGAACAGCCTTTCTTTGTTTGCTTCAGACGTAATTTCATCTCCGCTGGTTCGGCGGCAGGAGTCGCCTCAGCATTTGGTGCTCCGGTGGGGGGCCTCCTTTTTGCCATGGAGGAAGTTTCTTCATTTTGGAGTATGAAGTTGTCATGGCAAGTCTTTTTCAGCTGTATGGTATCCACGGTGACCACTGATCTTTTCAACTCAGCCTTCAGCAGCTTTCGATACGACGGACAATTTGGTTTATTTAAGGCAGACAAATACATATTATTTCAAGTAAGTGTCACATGCTGACTGATATATTCAGAACAGTGTGGTGTATGTGATGGTCTTGCTTGTAAGTATTGTACCTTATGGAGTGCGCCTCTGTTTAACTTCATTCTTTGTGAGAGTAACCATTGGTGATTGTAGGATTTCTGTTGGTTCTAGGTAGAGGTTAGGTGAGGGTGACCTTTGGTGTTGATGGACATCAATAGGCTTCTTGGGTTCATTAGATTTGAAAGCCTGAAAATGACTTATGTGTTATAACTCCTATATTAAATGGTTTGTCAAACTTCATATTTGATGATTTAATATCATATGTCTTTTAGATATTACAGGTACTTAAATCAGCTGAGGTCAACATATGTCATACTACTTAAAAATAATAACACAATAAATCTGGTATAATAGTTTGTTAGTCATGTTAATGAGAGAGAGAGACAGGAGTCTTTTTTTTTTGTTTTTTTGTGGATATCAAAGGTTAATTGAATGCAATAGAATTGAAAATCTTAAAATTTTTCAATTTATACAAAAACTCTATTTACAGCTTTGTTAAACTTCCTTTGCATTGTTTCTGCTATGTAACAAAATTTGAAAGATTATCTCATTAAAGACTTAAGTTTAGATCACAGTTGAAACTTTTACCTGGAGTTTGTCATGATATATCTGGTCAAGATTGGAGATTATGATTGGACAGGATCTGCTGTAGTAAATGTTGCAGGCAAAGACTGACCAGTAAGTGCCTGTTTATTTCTTCCGTTTGTAGGTTCGCAAGGGTCTTGATGTCAACATTATCATGTTTATTCCCACCGTCATCATTGGAATGATCGGAGGCGTTCTAGGTGCTCTCTTTGTCTTTAGCAATCTGAAACTAGCTCGTGTCAGAAGAGCCCTCATTGCCAAATTTGAGAGTCCATTAACGCAGAAACTGTTCCGTTTACTCGAACCCTGTGTCATCATTGTGAGTACCACCGCTTTTGATACATAAAAGTCATTTGAGGCACCTCTCTGTTGTGTGTTTTGTGTCGATGGCTACGATGCAACTTGATTAAAAACTTTGCCCAAACACAGAGCAAGCATAAACTGCCTTTAAGTTTGGTCAGAGTTCTACTAAGGTACTCACACCAGTTAGTTTGTTCTGAAATAAATACTTTGTTTCATTGAAAACTAACAGTATTTTTGAAGTTTTCACTAACATGAGAGGTAGTACTTTGTATTATGGTCACACTTAAAGCCTTACTACTGTATATACATCATACTACAATATAAATGGAAGAGCTTTGTAATATATATGATAAGAAAACCTGTGTCAAAACTTGAAGCATTTTGTTGAAGAATTGTTGATTACAACTGAAGTATGTGTCTGTAATTGCACTATTTGTTAACACAGATATCTGAACTGATAATCAGAACATGATAGTATGAAATGTTCAAAAGACCTTGACTTGGTTAGTTTCTTCATGTTTAGGTGTTGGTGACCACTGGATCCATTTTTCTACCTGCTGCCTTTGACTGTAGCCCATACACATGTTACTATAGAGGGGAAACTAAAGCGTAAGAAATACTTCAATATTATATATTCAAAGATAATATATCATATATTATATATATTATATTGTATATAATATTATACATTTTATACATTTTATATATAATATATGATATATATTATATTATATATAATATTATACATTTTATTATATATATTTATATCATTATACATATTTTATTACATATATTTTATGATAACATTATATTATATATTATCTATATAATATATTATATAATCTATTATATTATATATAATGTATAATATAATTTATTCAAAGACTTCAATATCTTTGGTTACCTTCTGTTTAAATTGAAAG
>JAIPMN010002452.1:2476-23202 GCA_020650975.1 Apostichopus californicus
AAGCGGGGTGGGGGGGGGGCGGAATGATACTTCCGCCCCTCCATATTTTTCACTGGGGGCTGGCGCCCCCAGCCCCCCGGTTCCTACGCCCTTGGGTTAGCTTATATACATATGGGGGTAAATACCCCTGGCGGGGGAGGGGTGGAAGTTATAATGAGCCGATTGTTGAGGGGTCCAGGCTGGCACTGCTGTTTGGACCTGTGACTCGAAGACGTCCAATCTTGCTTAATGAACGTTTATATAAAAAAGTTAAAAAGAGGCGTAAACATAAATTAAATTATAT
The DNA here is from genome assembly GCA_020650975.1 of Apostichopus californicus. Lineage (NCBI taxonomy): Eukaryota > Metazoa > Echinodermata > Holothuroidea > Aspidochirotida > Stichopodidae > Apostichopus > Apostichopus californicus. Next base: position 2,760 of record JAIPMN010002452.1, read on the forward strand.
GACTTAACTTCACTTATTTGTCATCACAAAAAAACAACATAATTTTATCTCCAAAACACATCTTGGTATATGCTTATATTATAGATCAACTTATATTGATGCTAGAAAGTCAGATTACACAAAAGATGTAAAGTTTTTCCCTCGAAATTTGGAGCAAATTTAGACCAGATTAGGCCTTTCAAGAGCAGTAATCGAAAATGGGGTAATGCTGATTAAAAAAGCTTTTTGACAAGTGACAAGAAATGTTGGACTCTCACAGCCAGAACAATTATTGTCAACTATCCATATGACTATAGGGTTAGGGTTAAGCTAGAACTTCTAGCGGTTGCAAACAAAGTCGGGAACCCCTGTGTTAACACAGTCAATACATTGTATTGATTCTAATTAGAGTTCCTTTATGAACTCTAATTCTAATTAGAGTTCCTTTATAGAGAAAGTATAAAGGAACTCTAACTCTAATATGTTAGTTACGCCCTCTAATTTGGTGTTTCTGCTCAATACTTTAAAACTTGAGAACGTTTCTCGTAACCAGTCATCGTTGGTCTAATGTAGGTATCACATCACAATTAGAGTAGTGCACGTCCGCCTGAGAGGTTAACCATTGACGGAAAATCGCCGTGTCACCAAATGTGGGTTATTTTATTCAAAGTAACACTGAGTTCCTTTAACAGGAAAATCACTACATCAACCTCTCGAATAACAAAAGATGATCAAATTACCTTTCTTCTGATATAACATTCAATGTGATTCGACAAAATCGAGGACCGTCTCTTTGAGTGTCTAATGAAATGCCTTGTAAGACTTACAGAATCTTGCGCTATCTTTTCGTCTTTCAATTGCATTGTACAATGATATTGGCAAGCCTCAAACTTTCGTCTAAATTTACGGTGGCACACTCCTATTAGAGTCTATATCAACCCCTCCCCCCCCCCCCGAGTGTTCAGGAAAAGTCACCAAAAAAGAGGCAGCAGGAGAACATTTTTTTTTTATAAGCTATCGAATCAGAATCTGTTTTTGTCGTGGCCTGCATGCTGAAGAGCATGAATGGAAGTACATGTGGTGCAAACATTTGGTAAATTGGACCCTTTAATGCCTCACAGGAGCAGCTACGAAAATTGTTCACTACTGAGTGATAGGTTTGTTTACAAGTGACGAAAACTTGACGCGCTCATAGCAAAAAATATGCATGGTCATGATACGGAAATTTGATGGTGCCATAAAAGGCCAACTCGTCAGCTATCCAGTAATGGGTAGAGTTTAGCCAGTGAGAACTTCTATCTAGACTTAAGAGACCACGTTACTTTTAAGATTTGGAGTGTTAGCTCAGTGGTTGGAGTGTTGGGTGTTGGAGTGTTGGTTGGAGTGTTAGCTCAGTGGTTAACGCGGGTGCCTTTCAATCATAAGGTCCCCGGTTCGAGTCACTCCCAGATTAATGTATGTCGTCCAGTTACAGAGTTGTTGACAATTAACAATTCATAATCATGGACGTTAAATATGAATGTAAGAGACTGACTTCAGTCAGCTTGCGGCTTTGATAAGCCAATTAGACTTCTTTGCGAGTTCCTGCTTGCAGGAGGATCTAACATACATACATACATACATACATACATACATACATACATACATACAAGATTTAATAGGCGTATGCTACCTTAAGCACTGCATATTCAACGTAACTTTTAAAACGGAAAGGTTCTAACACAAAATAAATGGTGAATTAAACGTTATATAAGCATAAACTTTCTAACAAAATTAAATTAAAAACGTCAAAAAACTGGGACTAAGGAAGTTATTCCTTGCGTTTTATGACAGCACCACGGTGGCGTTTTCGCACTGTCAAATATTTACAGTGGGGTCACTATATATTAAATAGTTTAACCGTTAGTTTCATATTGTGTTAAGTTAATCTGAAATTGTGTTATTCCGTTTAGTCAAGCTCGGTCAATACCTCCACGTGCAAATGTGGTACCAAATTGCCTTGAAATATTTTGTACTCGTAGTTCGATTTTTACTCTTTTCAGAATTCACCAACAACAGAACACCCTATGCAAACATTAGATGAAAAGCCCAGTCGCAACTTTGCGTCAATCCGTGGAGGCTGTAGCAACTTCCTTTAGCAACTCTTTGGTCATTTCCACTAATTGTTTTATCAGAGCGTAACGAATCCTCACACGTGAGGGCGGTGAAGAAACTGGCTTGAAATAAGTTGATGTTCGCAGTAACTTCGAGAACAATATTATGCAGCGGACCGCGGGGACAATCCTGTCATTCAGCCCCTTTTCGAAATCGCATCATGTCCCATTCTTCGCCGGGTGGTTTTATAATAGCATTTTCAACCTAACAGAAAAATAATTGGTTACATAAACTGGTAGAATATCCCTGAAATGAATTAATTTAGCGATAACTCATCTCGATATATTTAATTATCACTATAAATAATTGCTCATAAACTTAACAGTTATAACATTGATTCAGTTTACAGCGATATCCAGTCGCAAATATTCCAGTCACTCAATATGGGCGGTAAAGGAAACTCTCCCAACGTGATTTTAAAGTAAAATGGGACTTTAGTATCACTTGATGGTACCGAAATACCTTAAAACTTGCTGAACTCAAGACCCATATCACTGTATAACAACATTTGCGGAAACATTATTGTGTTCTCTCCTGAGCACCACGAACATCATGGGCAAATGTTCCCAACAACCAAAGAGACATACTCATTAAAGGGAGGGGTCGATTTCACTATATACCGTGTATACATGTGCGTGCTTTCACCATTTTTTGGCAAGGGAATGTAGAACAATTTTGGAATCAACTAGCTTTTTTGAGACCGACTCCCTGAGTGGAACAAACTAAGCAGCATTTTGTTTTGTAATTGTACTACTGCACATTGTTATTGTCTGGGTGTTTAGGGGGGGGGGGTCCCGGGAAGATGTAACATATTTAGAAGACAAATGCATGTCAGGAAAGGAATTACAGTTTCCTGGAAAGTATTCCAAACCATAATAAAGATCTTAAAGATTTCAGCTACGTTTACATTGAAGCGATCCTAAATTGCAGACATATATTCTGAGAGGAATTCCATTTCATTTGAATGTGAAACTGTAGCATTCTGTTAGAGTAATATATATGGTAAAAGTAGGCTAAGTTGGCCTGACGTTTCGACCCTAGCAGGATCTTCTTCAAAGGCTAACATTTTTTTTTTAGCCTTTCAAGAAGATCCTGCTAGGATCGAAACGTGAGGTCAACTTAGCCTACTTTTACTGCACATTCTCTTACACAGGCTCTCTAGTGGATAAGCAGTTTGCTAACAGTTTTATTTTATTTAGAGTAATATATAATATAGCATCTGGGAACTTTCCTTTTCTTCATATTTGTTTCATTACTCTTGCCGTCATGGCTGTACGACCACGCTGAATTCGGTTCCAGTTTTGGGATTTATACTTGGCATCGCTTTGGGACCGACTTTTGATTTTCCATGTGGGTGTGTGGCACCTCTAAACCCATATCTATACGCCCCTGAACGTATATATTCACTTAAATATCTCGATATGTTTTTTTTTTTTTTTGAAGTCCAAATTTCCAACTTATCACAGTGTAGCCGTGTTTGTGTCGAAATAGATGGCGGGCTTTTATCCTACCGTAACCGAGCTACATGTAGAGACGGTACCGGTCTATTGTAGATGGTGTTGGGATATAGCGCTAGCTTCATGCATGTATAAGCGGTCGTACAGAACAAATGCGTATCCTACACTTTTACAAGACGGCAGTAATTGATTAACAGTTTTCTCACGGTACTACCAGTGAAACTCAATTAGGTGTCGGCTCAATTAGATGCCGTGTCCTACTCCTAGCGGATGTTATTGACATGAAGCCTCACAGAACTGTATATTGATGAAAACGTACAGAATATCAGATATGGTTGTTTCAGTGAAACGGAAAGCTCTCTTATGAGGAAATTAAAACTGTCTATTGCTTTGTCATGTAGGTCTGTGTCCAACCGAGTTGGTAAGTGTTTTCGTTTGGTGTCTTGTAATTGTATGTTTTAGGAGTTTTGGTTGTTTGTGTATTCTCATTTATTTATTGTTTTGTATACGCAGGGACCACAGTGGAAATAGGCTAAGTCTGCTGGACAGACTTTTCTGTGCTATCCCTACACCATGTGTCTTGTTATATTGTAATATTGTATAGTCTTTGTATTTTGGTCTCAGTTCATGCTTGCCTACTCGCACTAGTAGTTACTTATAGTCCTAACTTAATTCATTAGGCCTACTAATAGTATATTAAGTACAAACGTTGTGCTAGGCTTAGAAAAAGAGTAAGACTAATAAGAGTAACAGAACATGAGATTAGTATAGTAAGGTATAAGTTAGGCCTACTGTTTCTTATGCTTACATCATAGTGCCCTATAAAAGAAGGCTGAAGAGTATACGACTGTGTTTACATTTGTGGATCAAACCCTGTGCTTCGTGTTCACTTCAGTATCGATTTTTCTACCCCTGTGCGTGAACATAAGACTTTGTGCTTGGTATTGGACCCCACTCGCATTCACTGAACAGGAAGAGGAGGTTTCTTTACTAGTGCTCAGAAAAGGCGTGAAACCATAAGCCATATGATGTACAGGCCTACTTAGTTAATGCAGACTGCCATTATGTAAAATTATGCATGTAGCAAGCAACAACGGCAGTTAGGCATAAACTTCAAGTTCAAGGTAATCCCTTACTCTCCAGGGGTCAACTCTGAGCTTTGTTTACATTACAAATTTAACTGATCCGATCCTTCCTCAATCTGAGTGTATCGCAGGGTCATATTTCAGGGTCTAATCCTTGTGTAAAATTTACAAATTTTAGCACTGAGTACAGGGTTCAACACTATGCTCACTGTCTAATGCATGGGGCCTATACGCACCAAAGGTCAGCTTATCTGGCTCTCCTGATACATGTGCTTGGCCTTTAGATGTTATGTTATTTAATTATAGAATGCAGTAGGCATTAGGCGTACTGTTAATTTGTGGTTCAATTGCAAAGGGTGCTAATGTAGACCTAATGTCATGCAAGGTATTGATCACAATTTTGGTCAAATTTTATTGTAATGCATTGGTCTAGGAGGCCTATCAAACATGCCTCATTATCCTACACTAAATTTAACGTGTTGTGGGACATAGTTTGTTTTTTTAAGTCATTCGTGTAACATTTTCAAGTTGTCATTTCGCCTACTTTGCATTGGCAAAGTTTCCTCCGCATGTTGACATCTCTTCACTTAATTATGTAACATCTGCGATTGCTATCTAGAACACCCAAATAGTTTGTGGGGAAAGAAGCCACGGAGTATTTTGGTAAAGTGCAGCGATACCCTTTTGCAGCAAATCTGAAATGAAAGGGATGTCCAAAATAGACCTGTACAGGTAAATTAAAGGTTGGTCAAAACTGCAGGAAGAATCTGGAGTGAACTAGTCTGTACACCACTTAAATTATATTTACGTATTAATCCTCGGCATGTAAATACAGTATCCTGATTGGATAACATTCTTTCTGCTCTCTTCCTACAGAATATCTGTGATTATTAGATTGCGAGTTTGACGAGGTACTCAAAGATGCGGCAGGGTCGTGCTAATTGGATCTGCTTTCTCCCAGAGTGTATGATCATCGCCTGTCATGGAATTAGCATCAAATCATTTGTCTGGATCTTCTTCTTATTCGCCTTGATCTCGTTCGTCGTCACGTACGTTCACGTGATGATTGTGTTGGAGATGTCTGGTAATGATTTACAGTTGTGAGTATTTATTTGGGAAAAATATCTCTTGAGTTTGATTCTGCTAGCATTTTGACTGTATATATGTTACTTCAAGTGCTCTACTTGAGAGAGTTTTGTTTCTTTGATAGCATCCTTTTGCATTCATTATGGTACACCTGTAAATATTCTTACATTATTTGATGTACTAAAATCCCACAATCATAGAATAATGCAGTTCAGTAGAATAACTGATCATTTTTCATATCAAATAAATGCCAGAAAAACATAAGAAAAAAAAGATAAATATTTTCTGTTGACTTTTTGCAGGGGATAACACATAATTACTAAAAACTTCAAAAAGTGTCCTGGCCACAACAATCTATAGAATTTTGATGAAGAGTAAAAAAAAATCATGAAAAGTATTCATCATTCATTGTTGACATAATCTAGTAGGTTGCCATATATACATAGTTTGAGTGTGAATAATAAGTCAAAACTTTCTGCGAACCACTGTATCCATACGAAGAGCTAGATATTTAAAAAACTGACTAGGGATGATTCCTTTTAAGCTTTGAGCATATGGGCTTAATTTATATGAGTTGCATCTTAGTGTCTTTACCAGGAATTAAAGCTTTATCCTGGTAAACTTAAAAATCTGAAATGCCAGCAGAAGAGGCAGCAATATAAAAATAGGTCATAGACAATATGCATGGAAGCCTACTGTACACTTTATTTATTCTATAGTGAATGTATCTATTTTTAAGAATGCTTTGAGTTACAGTAGTGGCAAGATGGGGTGGAGGAGGATAGGGAGATCATCTAGAGAAGAAACTTGATGATGTAAAAGTAAATGTAAATAAAATCTTATGTAGCGCACTACGCGCGATGCATCTGTGCATCAAACAATCTAGAATATACAATGACATATAACGGTAAATACATAAAACAGTAAATACATATACCATATACAGATATATACAGGAATATGAGATCAAAAAACAATTAAAAGCACTGGTAAAGAGTAAAGCGATAAAACAAATTTGACTACAAAATCTGCAAATTGAATGCTAAAAAGTGAAAATTCCAATTGAAGCTAGAACCTAAAAACCAACACGTCAGAACATCATAAAATCTAAAAATTCCTAGAAACCATCATTATAGTGCTTTTGAAAGAGATGCGATTTCAGGTGTGACTTGAAGGAGGTGAAGTCCGTGAATATGCGAATTCCGGGAATTCTGTTCCATAGATCAGGTACGGCGACCGAGAATGCTTGTAGGGCCATAGTGCTTCTTGTTATTGGTGTTGCGAGGAACTTAATGGATTGCGAGAAGCTTAATGGGTCCTGTTGGAGATCTATGCATCTTGAGATGATGGGAAGGGGTGGGATGAGGGGAAGGGGGTGGAGAACTTACATTAAGTGCACAAACGATTACAAACCAACCTGTCACAGACTTTCTGATTTTGCTGTCAACATTATATACTGTGTAAAAGTAAATGAGCACGGTGAACACAAGTTCACCGTGCTCATTAACCTGTCTGTATTCTGTGCGTGTTTTTGTCCCTTCTGTTACTGTTACTTGTCATTTAGCCTCTGAAGAAGGTCCTGCTAGGATCGAAACATCAGGCCAACTTACTTTTACACATTCTATTACACAGGCTCTCTAGTGGATAAGCAGTTTGCTAACAGTTTTATTTTATTTTGATTAACATTATGTACTGTAATTTAAGAGACATGGATAATGTTCCATTCTTTTATGGGTTCATTGTACCAGTGAAACCTATTTGCTCTAATTCTACCTCCTACTCCTAGTATTCTGATAATTGATTGCTTCCTTTCTCAGGATGTTTTGAGGCAGATTTTGTTACAGCAGACAAGAGTGATTATATTTTTAGCGGACAGAAAATATAAAACTTCCATCGATTGGGATTCAAACAGGAAGAATATATTTTCTTAACATAATTTTGAATCTATTTTCGCCATGATGCTTTTTGATCAATATTATTCGCACTCCCTGATGGGAACTTGCAGCTCCAAGCAATTCTTAGCCTCATAATTGTAGGAAAGTGTAGTAAAAGCAGAATATCTAGACCGGGATATCATATACACAAACTCAGGCCTATTATAGCCACTTGTTACAAGCTTCCAAGTACTGAATCAAGGTACTGGCTAAAATCACGTTCTCCCTGGCATTTTCCAGCACTACATTGTATAACACACATCAGTCACTGTACATGCTTATATGATAGCAGCCCAATAGTATTTGCTTCTAACAAGCAGCAATGCTGGGCTTAGTTAAATATGTATATACAGAACTCATGTCATTCTCGGACTGATGTTTGTGTTAACCGACTCAACATATGTGGTTTTGTTCTTAACGTTTACTGGCAGAAAAATACAATTGTGTTTTCTTGTTCTACTGGCAGTCCTTGAAATCCATTGGCATTTAGCCAAGTAAGTAACCAGAATTAATTTTGAAGCCTGAAAAATACTGTTCCCACCCTTGTCATATACAGTATATAGTCAAACTGTGTCATGTAAGGTGATGTTGATTGGACAGTAACAAAATATGGATCCTGGGACTTGTAGAATCTGTTTCAAGAAATTGTTCAGGTAAATATCTGATCTAAAAGTAGAAAAAATGAAAAAAACAAAACAACCAAAATTCCAGAGAAAACATAAAGACAATACAGCACTCAGGTTTTCCTGGAGGCATTGAAGTAGGAAATGGTAGAAGCCTTCATAGGAAATTTCAACTCTCTTGGCTAAAGGTACAAATATCTTTTTTTGTTTCACTGGTTAAGATTAACATTATACTGAATGGTAAGTGAAAATGGTTTCATCACTGCTTTTTTCACTAATATCTATATGGATAACTCCAAGAACTATCTTAGTTGGAAGGAGGGCTGTCCAACTATATACATCTATGTGAACATTTCATGGCTTGTTCAGTGTTGCCAAAAAAGTTAATTTGCAACCCGACACATAATGTAGCATAAAGATGGGCAATTTATGATTCTTGTCTCTGTTGTTGTTTTTTCCCGTCCTTCTCACCAGTGGTGTAAATTATGATTACCTCGATGTTCCTTCTATCAACTTGGATCGCTCCAAAGATTGGTCACTCAAGAATGGCAAGTTTAGGTTAGGAGATGACGCGAGGGAAGGGAAAAATATGATCGCTACTAAAATTATAGAGTCGCCTCTGACGGAGATACACGGCTGGTGGATGCCCAATGTCAAGTGGACAGCTGAGATCAACTGTAAGACCGGACTGTCTCATATATGTAGAAAGGTAACGTACATGACATGTGTAGGGCAGTGTAAGGTAGTGTAGGTTAGTGTAAGAAAGTGTACATATCAGTGTGTGGATGTTGTGTACTCAAAGGTAATTTATCTGAGAAGATAGATCAGTGTAATGCACCTCTGTACTGTAGGTTACAGTAGTTGAAGTACAGTAATATACTAGAGGACTGTTTAATAGTAGATAGTTGTCTCTCTCTGGTTAGTTTCAGGTAATAAATGCACCTGAATATTTAGGTTAGTGTAAGGTAATGTAGATTTGTTAATGGTAATGTATGTAGGTGTTAGGTATTTGAGGTAATGTAGCTGAGAAGATCAGTGTTATCCACCTCTGTACCTAACAGTAGTTGAAGTACAGTAATATACTGTACTACAGGACTGGTTAGTTTCAGGTAATATAATGCACCTGAATATTTAGGTAAGTGTAAGGCAATGTAGATTTTTGTAAGGTACTGCATCTGAGTGTATGCCAGATTAGTGTGAGGTAATACCTGCGCATACGACAGATCAGTGTAAGATAATGTACCTGAGTATGAATGTATTAGTTTAGTTATTAACCAACCAGATTTCATATAGGTAATACTTTATTTGGATAACAAAATTAAAGTTTCGACACCAATAAATTTAACTTCAGTCAGGTCATATTCTCAGTCGCAAAAACTGTAGCTTAGCTCAGTAAAAAAAAAATTGAAATCCCTGCAGAGGCTTAATTTTATTTATCACTGTACTAGAGTTTTTTTGCCCTCCACAAATACTAGAAAAGTTTGCCAAAATTTTCTAGTAGTTGTAAAGACTTAAACTCCAGAACAATTTATTTGTAATCCGGAAGTCCTTTAGAAGCAGCACCGGTAGTTGATTGTTTATTCATCATAGCAGGTAGGAAGTCATCAGAGTCATATTGGGGTAATGTTGCCAAATAGGTTTTAATAAATATGTTTTAGACCAACACTAAATTCCCCACTTGACCTACACTTTTTCCACTTTGGGGAAGGGGGGGGGGGGTGGGGTGGGGTGGGGGGGGGACTGAGGCAGGAGGATGTGTGAGAAAGTTAGAGGTTCAGCAGCAAGGTGAGGACACTGTTGCTATGTTGATATATTCTTCTTTTGCAGAGCTTATGGTTTATGCAGTAAACTGGCCACATCACTTCCTATGCGGTATCACTTACCGCGAGTGAGGCTGAGATTAAGTTAACAGTAGAAATTAAACCATGGTGAAGAACAGTTACAGCTGCATCCTGTCATGTTGATGGCTCTTTGAATGTCCTCCTCACTAAAATTACAAAAATAGGGTATCATATTATCATGCATGAGAACATTGTGGTCAAGTGGTTAAGGCAGTGGACTTGTGATCTAAGGATTACAGGTTCGAGCCCTGGCCAAATCATTACGTTGTGTCCTTGGGCAAGGCGCTTTATCCCCATTGCCTCAGGTGTATAAATGGGGACTTGTGAGGTAACTTGTAAGTATAGTTGTGTGCGCGGGTTTGTGGCTGCACCCTATGGGAAGTCCCCCGGGGGACACGTGGTTCTGGTGCACTGTGGTGCCCCAGGAAGATTGATAGATTTGTGCACACTTTGGTGTGTAGGTGTGACAAGTTACCAATGACCAGGGTTAAGTTGTAAAAGTCGTGTGAGAAGGCCTGGCCTTGAACAAGACTGTAAACCTAAATTAATTAATTAATAATTTTGTACGAGGTATAATGGTAAGGCTCACCATAGGTAACCTCACAAAGTACATTAGGTCATCATTAGTGGTTAGGCTTCATGTAGTAGACCATAAGACATGTTTTTAGTCTTGAAGAATTTATATATTTTATATTTTAATTGTTATTTCTCTCTTTTTGAATACTTTGCATTACATATACAGTAGTTGTTGTGTTACACAGCATAATTTGCAAATCAGGCCCAATACTGAAAATGCACCATCATATTAGAATACAACTTGGGGAAGTAAGCTCCTTTAATGTGCTTGTCTATAATTAGTCCACTTCCTGTACCAAAAACAAAAAGACATGATGCGTAGATATATCATACTATACAAATAAGAATATTCCGTGTGAGAGCACAATATTTAAGTTAATGCTTGAGGATTGAAAGATCAAACCATAGATGTTTCATTTTATCAAGTATTTTACCTGAAAACATTTAAAGAAATATACACAGTCATCACTTTCAGCATGTTTCAAAGGATTGTATGCTGTTGCCCATGGAAACGAAATGAAATGGTGGACATCAGAAATTATTATTAGCTATTTTCTCCCAAAACTGAAAAATAATAATATTAAATATTGATAGCCCTAGAGATGCAGTGCAAATACTTAAAAGTACAGTGTGACCTCACAATGAAGTCAAACATACAATATACATATATACATACAATACTAAAAATACATTTTCAGGAGACGTTGTTTTGAAAGTACCCATGACGATATTTTTGCCGTCATCAAAACCGTATCGAGGTGACCTAGGAAACAAAGTAAAGAATAGACAAAAGAATTGGCTAATTCCAGACATTACTTGTATAAGTGTAAATATTAAAATGATGTTGCACAGATGACATTTGAAAATGCACAAATAAAATTAAAATGTTTCGTAATATGAAGTATAGTAATATTGGTAAGACCCAAATTTAATAATATAACAAATTTAATTTTCTAGCAGTTTTGATATTTTTTACATGACTCATTAAGTAGTATAATCACTGTCTTGTACCTGTTAAAGGAGAAGAAGGTGAAGGAGGGAGAGAGGAATTTGATGGGTAAGGGTTGGGAGAAATTGGAATTACAATGAAGAATTGTAATCTTAAACCCCAAATTTGTTTAATAAATTACAATTAGACCATTCTTTCTAAAATGTTGTGGCATGTATGTACACAACTCATGAGTCATGCGTCTACTTTTATTGTGTGTTGAAAGAGTAAGGGTTTGGGGAGTTAATTAGGGATGTAATACAAACTTGTGCTGGTAAACTCTAAATTTAAATTTCTTCCTTAAAGTGTTGTTTTGTCTTGGACTTGTTTTGTCACTGTCTTATTAGATGTAGTGATGTATGTAGTGGCTGGGATTGGGTAATGGAGGAGGGGTGGGGTGGTGGGGGGGGGGGTTTGGGTGAGATTTGGAGGAGGGAATGGCGAAGAGATGCCGTGCGGAATTGACGAAATAACCCGACATTGTCATTGTTATCTCAGCTTTTTCATCACCTGTCACAACAACCGCCATCTTCTTGGCAAATTGTCAGCCAATTAAGGACGAAATACAGAAATACGGAAAAAAAATTTGTAGCGCAAAAATGTGGAAGAAATAGATCAGGGTTGTGAAAAGTAGGCTACTGTGCTAATTTTTTACTCCAGTAGTGATTTGCATACAATATAAAGAAGGAAGTCTTGAGTGCTCACACATGATGAGGAAGTACCTGGTTGGAATCTAGGTGAGACCAGATGGCACCATAACAAGAAGGCAGCAGTACCATTCAAACACTGACCTACTTCTACAAAACTCAGACCTATAAAACTGTATACCGAGACAGGTGATTTTAATCACGACGATGTTATGCCAAAATTTAGTGTTAGTTACCAAAAGAACCAATTTTATGCCGCGCATGATATTAGCGGACGGTTAATGAGTATCGCCAATAAGTATCGCCGAGTCAACGTAATTAACGGAGAACAATGGAAGGGTGATTGATATCTAATACATATATGATTTGTGTAAAAGTAAGTTGGCCTGACGTTGCGATCCTAGCAGGATCTTCTTCAGAGGCTAAATGACAAGTAACAGTAACAGAAGGGACAAAAACACGCACAGAATACAGACAGTTTAATGAGCATGGTGAACACAAAGAGATGGATGTAAGGGGATTAGTAGACAAGGGATGGAGAGAAGAAAGAAGGGGAAGAGGAGAGGTACGAGATAAACAGTGGAGGGACAAAGAGAGGATTAAGGGAAGGGGGTAGGGTATAAACTGGAGAAGGACAAATAGAGAAAGGTGTGGAGAAAAGAGGGTGGAAGATAGCTATGAGAAGTGGAGTGATGGGGGGGGGGGGGAAACAAGGGGAGAGGGAGGGGGGACAGGAAAAAAGTTAGTCATGTCCTTCCTGAATGTTGAGCCCATGAGGTTGAATGGTGCGAAGGCGTTGCATCCACAGCCTCTCTCTGCTGATTCGTACTAGGTCAAGATGGCTACCTAAGGGTTTAATCCCCTGTAGGGACATGTCATTAATGGTATGGTTGGGAAGGTTAAAGGGTTCTCCAACTGGGGTCTCAGTCTTCATGGTGTTGACTGTGGATCTGTGACCATAGAATCGCTTCTTGAGGGTGGTTTTGGTTTGGCGAACATACTGGATGCCGCAAACTCTACAAGAGATCAGATAGATGACATTAGTGGTTGTGCAAGTGATGTGACCCTATGATTTATGTATTGTCATTAACTAATAGTATTCTTTTTCTTTATCTCTTTACCTAAAACGTTGTCTAGTTTTCAACAGGAAACTGTAGTATCTGGTCGATGGCAGGATTTATTTGTGGTCAGCGAATTGTTCCTGTATTAGGCCTGGCTGTTGCCATCTCCATCCTGTAGTTTACTTTGAAAAGCAAAACAAAAAGATTTCCACGTTCTACTCGTGGTTCGACTTAATCAGTGACCAGTATCCTTTCGAAGTGCAAACCGCAGTGGTCGATATAAATTTACAAACAACAAATGCACAGTGTTACTGTAGTATTATATTTCATGTGTGATAACATTTCAAAGAAAACCTACATCCTATTTATGATATCGTCTGTAGTTTATCCTGTTGACCGGTCAAAGATCATTCTGTTTCATTTATTCATATGCGGCCCAAATTTTAATATTCGTAGCAATCTGTTTCACCATAGGTTAAAGAATGTTTGAATGTTAGCCAATATGTGACACCTATATCACTGAAAGGCAAATATATTCCTCTCTGCTCCAGCTACTGTAGTATGCTACTGTAGTTGGCAACCTCATCTCAAAACTTTGTTTACATATATGGTTGTGATGGTTTGAGTTTTGGACGGTTACTCGTTCTGGTTCAGTTCCACTATCTATCGGTTAATCGAGTGAAAATTTGTAAAGCAAGGAAATCACAGATCTGAGCTTTCTGATTGCTGTTAATAAGAGCTTGTTCTTTTACACTGGCCAATGTGCATAGCCTGGTCATACAGACAAGTTGGTATAATAATAATAGGAATTTATAAAGCACAAAATGCATAAGTATGCATAATGCATAAGCATAAGCAAAATGCATTGGTACCGACTCCTTTGTGATAAAGGTTAGCCATGAAAGATGAAAATTAATCCAACCAGTGTATTCAGGCATTTAACAATACTAGGTACTACGTACCATAGTTAATCGCTCAGTTGACATATATATACACAATCACTTTTTCGCTTTCCAAGGCCGTAGATAAAAAGTTATTAAATTGGCAGTGGCCTACCCAACCATATGATAGTGGGTGGTGTGAACTAATAAGGCAAATTCCCATAACATAGTCAAGTTTAGATTTGAGCTGGAGGCAAAGAAAAAAATGTATTGTCATATCCCCTTGCAATGTGGTATGTCTGCTGGTAGGGTACTTCCCCTATATATCCCTAATAACATTTTTGATATGACTAATTCTTCCTGTGTGCATTTTTTTATTGACAGGTGCTAAGTGCAAAGTGTGAAGAAGAAGAAGTACATTCCATTTACCAATTCTTGCCGGTAAGTTTAATAGTTCTCCGGAGAAGCCGAGTTCCATCAACTTAGTGATCTGACATCATATTTAGCGTAGCAGATGTTTTTATAATAAAATTTGTAGTAAAGTTGCTACAGTAGTTAGAGGAGGCAAGATTTCTTTTCTGGAGGAGGGTGGTGGGTGGTCAAGGGGGGGGGGGTGGGTTGCGAGAAGGGGATGTGGAGGATTTTGTTTAATTTTGTACATTCAATACTTTAACGTCAAGTTCTTACCTCCAATGTCATGACAAAATTTCATGCGAGCATGAATTTTTGACATTTCAAAAATTTCCTATTTCAAATAAAGTCAAAAAGTTTGCAAAGTTGAAGCAGCAGATTTGTCTAAGCTAGGAAGTTCCTTTCATATATATTTTGGTCATATGTTTCTGCTCTTCTAGTGAAATAAGATGGATTTCTTAGATCAGTTTTGTCGGGGTTGATAAAGAATTGCTTTCAAATTTCTTGTGTAAAGTACAAGATTTCTAATTGATTGTTAAGAATTATAATGGATACATGAAGTCTTAATTTGATAGCCATTACTTTGATAGTTGCTTACTTGCATTGAAAGTTGTTGAAAAGAATGTTAGTGGCTAATTTCCAGAAAGAGTATTAATCATTAGTATTGCTGCTAACATTTTCAAAATGAAGTAACCAGAAGAAGTAAATGTTTGTGCTGTTCACAGACAGGTTTGTTCAAGAGAATTATGCATAAGTTAGCCCACATCTATAAATCAGTGTTGCGCATTTCACGGTAGTACTCTGAATAGAAAACAAAATTTGAGACATGTAATCAACTTCTTCTCAGCTGGTTCTATGTAGAACAATGTTAACTGAAATCAATCACAAAAAGCTGTGAGGATTCATAGATGTGATTTTAGCTGGTCTCAATGACTCTATAGAAGATATCCTATGACAATAAAAGTGTCCTTCAGGAAGCTAAATTTGTTTTCCTCGTTAAAGACATGTTTCTTCGAATTCATAGCACTAAATTGTTCTATTGAAACAGAGCATTGTGATATTCATTTAGCACTGTTTCTAGTTGTAAAGGTGTAATCTCTTCAAAATGACAGCATTTGGACCTCCCCATCCTCCGCACGCTCCTCTACCTCCCCATCACTTCCCCTTCCTCATTCTACCGCCCAAAAAGTTTAGTGAAAGTAGAGAAAGTTGTTTTCTTAAATTTCATATATATATATCAGGGAATAGTTTATCCGGCGACGCACTGCAAAATATAAGTAAAGCAGTTTTGTGCACAGGGACCATAGCATGTCTTTAGTCCAATAGTCCAATAGATGTCAGATATCGCCCAGGATAGTCCAATGGATGTCACATATCGCCTAGGAGAGTCCAATGGATGTCACATATGCCTCAAATGTGCGACGCACAGCAAAATGCTTTGAGAAAAGGACAAATTGCTATACAATTGCAAAGATGTAAAGCAGTTTTGTGCACAGGGACTGTAGTATTTTCTTTTTATAAGAGACAACGTTTAGAGCTTTCCATACTGCTACACAAAATTTGAACACTAAACTATTCCCTTTATACTGTATATATAATAAACTGCTATCTTTATTCGACAGATTAATCCCGATGTCAGTGTAGCCGCTTTACTGTTTTCAGCGACTAGTTCTTCACCAGAGCTGAGAATTGATCAAGATTACGTGAGTGAAACGATTTGATATAAATGTCTTATTCTAATTCCAGATATAAATGGCTTATGTGATATAATGTGCTCTGTTTGTCTAGTGTCCACAGTAAATAAGAGACACAATTAAAATGTATTCTCAGTTGTAATTCTTGGTTTCTGTGCCCGGCTGTTTCTTGTTTCTGTAGAGGTACTTTTTTTGGGAATATCACTTGTTAAAGGGTGTGAAGACTCGCGCAAAAAGAAACGTCTAATGCTGGTAATTTGACCTAGTTTCGAATGAGGTGTAACAGAAGTGTTAGACACCACCATCGATCCCAGAAAATACACACACACAGCTTGCTACCATCGGTAATTAGACACTAGTGTACAGTCAATACATACAGATGCGGTCAATACCCACAGCACAGTTACAAACGATACAGCATTGGACATCTCAGGTCCAGCTAAAGATAACAAGGTATCACGTTTCATTACTGTCTGCATTTTGTAGCGACACGAAAAAAAACTTCACTTGCAAGCAACGGAAAGTTAACTTTTTTCAGATGGCCGCACGCGGTTTGGGGCGAGTCTTCACTGCCTTTAAGTGACAAATTTAATAGGTTACATAATGTCCTACAAGGAGTACATTGAACTGTGGAGGAGAAGCAACCCGTTGTATTCCAACCTCGCCCAATGGTACTATTCCCAACCTTGTAATCACTTTGTGCCTGCCTGGTGAATGAAAGCAATCTATTATCCACAGAACACTTATGGCAGTGGGAGATATCTAACTAAGGATATGAGTGATTCACCCCGTAGAGATATCACATTATCTCCCTTCATTGTCCGTTTCCTGTATTACAGTGATATAAATTCCCCCAAGGTTATCTTTTGTTCTGTGGTAAAATGCTCAAAGGATCCTTAGTATGGGAGTTCCATTTCAATGTTAAAAGTGTTCCACCTTTTGTATTAAGGCACTTTGACTTCCTAAAAGACTTAATACTATAGCCTTTCATTCAATTAAAGAAAGTGTATTGTTTTAGACCCCTGGTATTTGAACAATTTTTTGCTTGGTGACATTGGTGACCTTAGCATACCTTCAGTGGCGGATGTTATGGCCTGGGGAAGGGTACTACAAGGGAGGTGGTATTCCCCCGCACCCCCTCTCCCCCCCATACTATTTATGTGATTATGGGTGCTTTCATAGTTGCCAAAAACGATGTTATACTTGGCAATTTTTTATTTATTTTTTATTTTCACAAATGTCTTTTTCATCTGAATCTTTTGACCTCATTCCCAACCTATTTGGCTACCATAAAAAGGTGTCACAACTCCTCACTTTGAATACCAGGAATTTAGACTGTAAAAGCTAAAAAAAGAAAAAGTTATCAAAAGTACTTTTGTGGAGGTGCTGACCTTTTAAGGGTCTTCCCAGATAATTAAGATCTACTAAATGGGATCATTGAATTACCTCAGTTAAAGGAAACTGCTTTGAGGGATATTTGAACAGCTATTTGACATTTCTAGCGTACAGTATTTTTGGGCAATTCTGATGATCTAAAGATCTACAGGTGTATCTTAATACAAAACGTGTTTCAGGTTTTAGGATAAGTGTTGCCGTTATTGTTGCAGGGTAAACACATTCCAACACGACATATTTTTAGTAGGCCCTATTAAACATAAGGCAATAAACCTCTGGTAGTTCATTCTAAGTTAAAAGCTACTTGACTGTTTGTCTTCACCATAATAGAGATCATTAGAAAATCCTGCTCTATTGGAAGATATCATCATTTCATCGTCAGGGCTGGGGTTATCATCTTGTCAGTTTGTGACATCATAGTGATACTTCGAGGTGATATCTCCTACGTTGCTGCCTTTTGTCTTTCTTTTTTATGTCCAATTTTTCAAGGTGATAAGGTGTTACTAATGAAATCAAGGCAAATGTTACTTTATATTTTAAACTTCAATATATCAGAATCAGGTTGACAACAGTTGTATCTATCGAAAGGATATGAAACAATGCAGTTAATTAAAGAACAAGCAGTCAAAGATTTTGAAATACAAAATTGTTCGATAATGTCATATTTAGACTTGCTCAATTCTTTGTCTTTTAATTAAGTCCATGATATCAATAGTTATTAATACTGTTTATGGTTAAATCGTCAATGATCATATCCAAACGCTGCAGTGTCATTTTAGGACTTTAGGACAGCTATGAGTACCTTTTAAATGTTCCTCTGCATAACAGTTTCCTAACTATTTTAGTTACATATGTATTGTGAGAGCGCCGTGGTCAAGTGGTTAAGGCAATGGACTTGTGATCTAAGGATTGCAGGTTGGAGTCTGGCCAGATCATTACATTGTGTCCTTAGGCGAGGCACTTTATCTCACATTGCCTCTCTTCACATAGGTGTATAAATGGGGACCTGTGAGATAAAACTGTCAGTTGGGCGCTGTCTAGCTACCATATGGAGGGATTGTCTCTCTATGTTTGACAGGTTATCGTTGACCAGGGTAATATTGTGATGCGCCTTGAGCACCGCTAACGGTGGACATGTCTGCGCTTTAAAATCTAATAATTTATTAATTATAATATTAATTGTTATTGTTCTTGCTCTGTATATATCAAATTGTTCATTTATTATAATATTAATTGTTATTTTTTTTTTTTGTTTAGGACAAGGAATCTATTCTTTATAGTGCAATAGCTTACTTGAAGTATACAGACGGCACTACTGATCATATCAGGTACAGTATTAAGAACAAACATATATTTATATTCTATATGGTACAGGACCGTACGGGTATATTTTTCTGGGAGGGGGGGGGGAGTGGCAAGGGCATAGTGGAGGGGAGGCAGCATTATCCAATGTAGATTGGTATCATACAGGCCTCGACAAATTTTATTAAAACTACTCGCCAACTGGCGACCGAGTCTAAAATTCTACTCGCCAAAACGTTAAATTTACTCGCCATTTTTTCTCGCAAAGTGTTTGTGTGATATAAGCCTAGGTAGTATGGCCTAAGTTAGGATATCGCGGTTTAGTGTTACTGTTAGTTGTTTACAGCAAAAACGATCTATTTAAATTGTGCTTCGTCAAAAGTGTTTAAAACATGATATTCATGCGTTACCCCTGTTTGAGTTGTCGTTACGCATTTAGTTTGTAGTTTTAGTTTTAAGTTTGTAGTTTTCCAGTTTGGTTACACCTATCGTGCATCATTAGTCGATTAGTATCAAATTAGTTTCGAGCTGGTGAACAGAGCTGTTCCTTAGGACCTACTTGTAACAGTGCACTTGATTATTCTACTGTGATGTGTAACCATAGGCAATAGGCCTTTGTTGATTGGCTCACAAGTTAATAGTAAGCCTATCGTATAAAGGCAGTGAGCGAATGAGCCACTCGCCAAAATGTCGAGCGTAATGCATATTTTGCTCGCCAGTCGCAAATTCTAGTCGCCATTGGCGAGTTGGCGACCGTATTTGTCGAGGCCTGGTATTATATAGACTGCTCATTATTTCTGGTTGTTGGTAGAACCAACAAAAAATGATGAAAAGCTAAACGGTCGGGAAAAGATTTGGAAAGCTCAGGTTTTATAATTATGGTGCTAGCTTTTAGGTTAGTGTTGGGCAAGTGTGTGTTTAGTGGATAGGTGTGAGTCACCTATCACTATGTGGATATCACAACCCAACTTAGACAGGATTTGGTCGTGGTCTCCAAACTCTCAGTTACTCAGATCAAATTGGATTTTCCTTTTCTAGTCCGCAGGTCCAGTTGTCATTTAAGTTGGATCCAAGTAGATTTAATACTGTACCTAGTGCTCATCCCATTTAGGGATCTATAGCTTCCGTTTACGGCCGTATTTGACCTCCGATAATCCTTTGAAATATCTTCCAATCAGTTGAGGACAAGGTCATTGCACTCTTTAATTGCTCAATGGATTGTCTTATCATAAATCTCGGATAGGTCGGATTAGACTGATTGAGTTCACAGATCAGTTTTCTCACCCTGATTTATAATACATGTCAGAGGAATAATTTTGTTTTCCACTG
>JAIPMN010002453.1:17430-36549 GCA_020650975.1 Apostichopus californicus
ATGTGGTGGGAAGGGGGGGGGGGCAAGGGAGAGATGGGAACATGATGCAACACATTGCAGCCGAGAAAAGTGACATCAATGTTTTCAATGTTCAAATTTTGTCGAGGCTAACTCACAAGAAAAAGAAAGAGAGGGTCTTTGCGGTAGTTATACATAGATGGGGAGAGAAAGGGGGTAGAGGTTGAGAAAGGGGGTGGGGGAAGAGTGATCAATAGGAGTTGAGTGGTGGGCAAAGAATGTAAGTCTGATCATTTAATCTAAGCCTCCCCCCTCACCTTACCCTTCATCCCACAGTTTGTTTAATTATATTTCTCTCTGGAGAGTTCAACTTCACCACTAAGGGGAGAGGGCTGGGAAAGAAAGGAACAGCTTACCCACAAGATACAGTACAGCTAAATAACCAAGTATAATGAAAATAGTTTTGCCATTGATGGGGTCATTTCATGAACCTTGGCTGAAAAAAAATTGTCCCAATATGGAATGAAATATACCTTATCATAAGTCTTTCTTACTGATGGACTTTCAAGGAGGGGAGAAAGGGGTGGGGGGGGAGGGGTGAGGGGGATCCTGGCACACTTCTTGAATTTCTGAATTAAAAAAAACATCAAGCTATCCACCACCGCTGTAACTTACAATCTCATCATCTCTTATCAGTGCTCATAACGTCCTGTATTTTGTACGAGAAACGACAAAATATGTCCGTTAATAAAATTAGACAAGGCCCTTTTCTCCCATAAAATATTGCTAATTAGTTACCCACTAGCTGATTAAAATCATCTCAGACAATTTTCACCCATAATTATCTAGTACTTTTTTGCCTCTCTTATGGTCGTGTCACGAGCGATAAGGACGTTTTTGTTAATTTGCCTCGCCAAATCAAATTCATTTTTCATATTCTTCCTCAATGTTTTTTTTTTTCATTGTTTGCATCAAATTAAAAATAAAAATATGGGATAAGTACTGATATGTTGAAAATGTGGTTAAACAACATGTTTTTAATATCTTCAATATCATATTTGCATTTAAGCAAACAGAATTGGGCTACACTATGTCTAAGCACTAACGGTCATTTCTAAGCTTACATTCCCACTGCCTCCACCAATAATTTCAGTCTACCCTAAATTAAATTTTCTGTTGGATTCCATTTTATTTGTCTTGGTGCTTGAAATATGCTTTCTTCATTTTATGCACGAACAAAGGTTTTCCTAAAGATTCGCAATTTTAACTTCAAAATCAACTAAAGAGTCTATACTGTTCTGAAGGATGGTTAAATTTACTTCCCTGGGAGTCTTTTCAATTGTTTCAGCTCTTATCAGCTGGAATGCATGCTTCCTTCTGGAAGTTGTTGAAGAGTAAATGAAATCCCCCCCTTTTGTAGTTTTTGTTTTCTTTTTTGGTAGGTTTATGAAGAGTCTGGTATCTCAACAAAAACAAGTTTACAAAATAGATGTTTTACTCATACGTTCACTAGGCCAAACCAGCACTGACAAACAAGCAAGACCAACCAAGCTCTACTATGCGTAAATGCAAGTCCAATAACTGTGATTCGAGTACACTAAGCATACAACGATTCTTTTCCGATTAGGATGCCTCCTTGTACCCTGCCCTTGAGTACCACTCTTGAGTACCCTAAGCAGAAAAATGTTTCTTCTCACATTAGGAAACCTTGTTCCAAACTTGTAATCTACCATTGAGTACCCTCTTGGGAACGCTACTTCTGACGTACCCTAAGCAGACAAAGGTTCTTTCTTATTAGGAAGCCTTTTCATACCTTCCCACTGAGTACCCTTTTTTGGTCCCCTTTTTCTTTGGCACCCCTATTTCTTGAGTACCCTCATGGGTACCCTATTTCTGGAGTACACTCTTGGGTACCCTACTTCTGAAGTTCCCTTTGCAGACAAAGGTTCTTTTCATACCTTTTTCCCACTGAGTACCCTATTTCTTGAGTACCTTCTTTGGTACCCAATTTCTTGAGTACCCATTCTTGGCTACCCTACTTCTTGGGTACCCCCTGCAAAAAAAGGTTTTTTTCAAATGTCCTCTAACTTAGAGTGCAATACGACTTAATTCTTCTCAAGACTTACATCCTCCTTAAAAAGTAGAGAAACAAATTTTTAAAAATCTTGGCTACCCTAAAGTCGAGAAACAAATTTTTAAAAATCTTAGCTACCCTACTTCTTGGGTACCCCATGCAAAAAAAAAGGTTCTTTTCATAAGCCCTAAGTTATAGAGTGCAATACGACTTAATTCTTCTCAAGACTCCTTCTCAAGACGTCCTCCTTGAAAAGTCGAGAAACAAATTTTTCTTAAATCGTTTGACTTACTGTAACCCTGTTCATGTCCTCTGGACCGGGAATTTCCAGCTCTTTGTGGACGTTTATCAATAGTTCGATGATGTCCCTCTGCTCATCCGTCAGGTTCGGTGTACCATCCTCGTCGCTCTGCTGAGGACTCATCTCCTGCTGTTGTTGCTTCTTTAGTAACTTTCTCTGCCGTTTGGATTTGCACTGTTCTTCTGTTAGTAGACCTGAACCGACGACGGAGAAGGAGAGAGCATTTTTTAAAACCACCGAAAACTGAAGCAGGTGAAAAAAGCTGGAGCACTTGGTACATGCACTGCTAAAGGAGAGCATTTCAAAAACACCGAAAACTATGGGAGGTGAAAAAGCTGGAGCACTTGGTCAATGCACTGCTAAAGGCGACTTGAATCTCTGAGAAATTTTGCACTGTCCAACCCCCTAATGTTTTTTCACTTTTATTCATTGAGTCCTTTCAATAAAATCTCGCCCTGAACCATGCTAGATATTGATCTTTTTAAACTTAACTGTCTTTAAATCGAGATAAACTATTTATAAGCTATGATTTACGGCCACAGAAGGGTCTGTGTCTAAGCCACAAGTTCCACCCTAAGCTAGGGTGACCTTTACACACAAACCCCACAGTTAGCCACCTTCGACTATTATAAGGATTCACTCTAGGCTTCATGAATGAACAGCATATCCAACCCAACAACTGAATGAAGCAGAATCTCACCATGACATCCGAGTACGTCTTCCTCTCCATCTTTGAGAGCCCCTTTACACGAAAACTAATTTTTTGATAGGTAATTTCTATATCATTTGTAAATATTAAAGAAAACTACCTCCCCATGATGATACAGTACCTTCTGTAGATAGGTACAGGAATGGGTCAGTCACAGAGTGAGCTCCACCGAGAGTGCAGTTGCCAACAGGAGACAAGTAAGCCAGCCGCACCGTGAAATACATCCCATCTATAGCTGGCTACCTTCCCCGATAGCTCCCCCTCCCCCCACTCCTTTACAACCGCAACTATAAATATGTTAACTTCTTGTGAGACACACCAAGCTACTAGAATTTCCAAAGTATAACTCTACATAATACAACGATTATACCATCCTCCCCCCATCCACCCCCATACCACCCCCTCCCCATACCACCCTCCCCCATCCACCCCCTTCCTCCTCATCCCAACCACCTTACAGTCTTCACTTTTGTGATTTTCGCTGGGTTTACTTACACTCCGGTAACATTCCTACTTCCCGGCACTTCCGAAGCCGACATTCTTGGCATTTCCGTCTCATGTACATGTCCATTTCACAATTACCCCCTCTCGTGCACTTATATTGCGCATTTTTGGTGATACTTCGCCGAAAGAAACCTGGAGACAAAAACAGAAGGAGCGGGAGGACAAGTTAACACCTTTGCCAAATGTTCCCACCATTTGGGTGGTCAAGAAAAGAAAGAAAGAAATACTATGCATATATCTGATGCCAAACGAGCCATACTTTAGGTTAATTCCACCTCAATTTTGCAGGACTACACCACAAGAGCCTTTGACGCAAACAAAACTTCATGGGGAAAAAGAAAAAAACATCCCCTTACATGTCAGGGTTTCAGCATTTGCATGAACGAACAAAGAGCAGTTGTGTGTGTTTAATACAGTAGAAATCAAATGGTACCCGTTTGATTGCAAAAACTGCACACCCATAAATTTCGCACAGGTTTAGGCCATAGAGTAAAGTTACAGATAGCGAAAATTGATTCAATTCTGGAAAAAAAACAACCAGGAGAAAAAATATTTTGAGATTAGTATAAAGATTAAATTCCTTGTCAAAACAAATATGGTAAGTCCCTGTAGCAGATTCATGTGTTATATTAGTGGAAAATTACTGTACATTTGAACGAACAAGTGTTCACAGCCCAGTACTGTAATGGTTTGCTGTTGTTGGATGTTTTTCTACTCTGACAAAACGTGCATCTTATTAGACTATTTATTTAGACTATTTTACTTTTACCGCCATTAAATTCTCTCACCCAACATCTGCCAGCCCTCTCCCCTAGCCCCACCCTGCTATCACCCCTTGCCAAGTCATCATTTTCATTTACTAAATCATCATTTAATTTGTTACTTATTTTGAGTTTCCAATCATGCTTATTCATACATATCAATAGTGAAAAAACAAAATAGGCTTGACAAGGCTAGGGTTGAGAGTCAAACCAATTTTTTTTCCTTGCTTTACTACCTTTCACTTTCTTAATTTCTTCAAAAGTTCTGATGAAAACTGTCGCATGACGCTGAATACTATTTGTGGCAGACATTGACCCTAAAATCGACAATGAATTTTACTTCATCGACGAGCAGGCTAACGATGAACAAGTTTTGGCTTCAATGAGCGATGAAATTTATACATCTTTTGTCGGGTGGTTAAAGCACATCGCTCAGATATGTTTAATACAGCAAAGAAAGAAAACAAACAATTCAGCTTTGACCAATGAAAGAAGAAGATTTTCTTAGGGCTCCCGGTTGAAATTTCCTCTATGAAACACTTTTCGAGACATTGATAATTGAAAATTGTCGCAGTTTACAACATTAGTGAACTTGTTCCAAGCAAACCTACAGGAGGCAACTCGTCATACATATTCATAACATACAGGGTGCATAAACCTAATTGTAATACCATCATATTCCCAGAAGTCTTTGAGTGGCCCACCCCATGAATATCTGAACTTCCGGTTCGGTAATCCCGCCAACCCCCACTCCCCCTCCACCCCTCTTGGGTGATCAAATCCTGAGCGAGCAATCAACTGTGAACACGAAAGTGATTGTGGAATAAAATATTTGTGGGTTTGAAAAGACTGGTTTATATCAGTGGAGACAATGTGGACCTGGCAATAAATATACCAAAGGGCCATGGACATGGATGTACCCAGAGCCATGGATGTACCCAAGGAACTTGGATGTAACAAGGGCCATGTATGTGGCCACTGATGCACCATGGGCCATATACTAAATTGGTCATACCTACGTAGTGCTATAGGGTACTTTACTTACTAGAACAAGAACATAAAAGTTGCAAGACAACACTAATTACAGACTGCACCGTTCGAAGGACCAGAGGCAACATTTCAGACCCCCCTCATCACTCCCTTCCCCCCACCACTCCCTTACATAGCCCTCCCCCATCACTCCCTTACATAGCCCTTCTTACATTTAGTATCTTCAGTTAACCTAGTCACAATTGGAATTACATTAAAATATGACTTAATTGGAATACGGTTACTTTGTGTCGCTTTGACGTACGCATACCACCATATTCATGAATACATAAACTAGATACCCCGGCTCGATCTAATTATTAATACACCTATGTGGTTAAAGCCATCTGTTGCTGCTTCACAAGCCATTTAAGGCCAATCAATACAAAAAGTTGGTCCCACAATTCCCCCACAAATTTACATTTTGTTTTAAGTTTAATAAAGAGTCTTTTGATCGGCATACTTTTTTCACATAATATAGTGCATCGACTGTGAGATTTCGGCAGACTCTAAAATCAACAGATGTTTCCGTAACCGTATCGAAACAGCGGGCAAGAGTCAACAGGAGATACACGATTTTGGGCAAGAATGAAGTCGTTATCATGTTGGGGTTTTTCCTGATCGGTACTTTTCTCGCCAGGGGGTGACTTCCCTTGCTGTACCGCTTAAGTCTCTTTGTTTCTTTACGACGACTAAACAATTTGGTATAAACCACCGCTAAACTTCTAACCTAGAACCCGTTCTAAAATAACCTTCTGGTAATGTTATATAACTCCCACCTACTGCACGGAACATGACTCAAACCATAACCAGTTAATCTGTACCGAGGGGTGAATGAACGCCGGTCTCGTCCTGACACTTCGTGGCGGCATTTTCGCATCCCACTTTGCAGCAGCAACTTTTTACGGGGAAAAAA
Organism: Apostichopus californicus; assembly: GCA_020650975.1. NCBI lineage: Eukaryota > Metazoa > Echinodermata > Holothuroidea > Aspidochirotida > Stichopodidae > Apostichopus > Apostichopus californicus. The sequence goes on from JAIPMN010002453.1 coordinate 23,683, forward strand.
AATGCGAGGCATTGATCTCTGCAGAGATTGCAAAATGATTTTTCTTCTTTTTTTTTGCTTTCTCGCTAAAAGACATCCCCAGCTCATTTTCACGCAGAGATATTAAAACTAATTTTAACATGTAATTAACATTAGCAATCAATTCAGACACATCTGTCACTCAGATATTTCCCCCGTGTAAGAAAAATGTTAATCGTATGCGAGCACGAACGAGCAAGCGATCCAAACAAGAAAACAATTTTTCCGTGCGAGTAGAACAACAGAATAAAAACCCAATTAAAACTAAAAAAGTACCATTAGTTAATAGAATGTAATCATTTCCTTTTCTCCTTCCAAATATATGTCCATGAAAGATGTTGGGTGCTGGGAGTGGCGGAGCATCCATACAGTCGGGGGGAGGCAGATGCCCCCCATGCAGACTCAAATGGACTGCTGGCACCCATTTCAGCTTTTTACCACTTTTCACTTATTAGCGATTATTGACTTTTTATTGCGCTCTCATCTACCTATTGACATTTTGTAGGTGTAATTTTGTTGGTGTAATTTTCTGACAAAATGGCGATGACACCTATTTATTCTTCGTTTATCTGCAAATTAGCAAGGCCCGGAAAGGGTCATTTCCGGCGATCTAGGGAGTATCTTTACTCAAAAAAATTCTGTACGCTCCGTGCCAACCTGCGGTGGCGCTCCGCTTAGATAGTGTCGAAAGGGCCCCTACAGATCATTCTCGCCCCCCCTGACCAATACCCCTAGCTCCGCCACTTGGTGAGGGGAGGGAGGGGCGGGGGAGGGTGTCAGAGTTCAATACCGGCTTTTAAAACAAGACCATCTTCGTAATACTTCTCGACATTGAAAATAAAGAAAAAATGGTCTTATCGAACCTTTGCATCCCTCGCAGCTGAGGGCATTGTAATGAAAACCTGACGCTCGGTCCCCACAGACAAGGCAGAGTTCTAGATCCATCCGAGGGGCGGGGCCTTTTCGTTTCTTCACACTCGAACCGTTGACACCATCCGATAAGGAGGAGCCCAGAAAGTTTTGACTGGATTCGGAGGAGGCGGAGACTGAAGAGGAGGGCGTGGCGACGGTGGTCTGTGACTGGCAGTATGCTCCAGGGCTGTAGTCTGTGCTCATGTCCTCATCGGAATCATTGGGTTCCTTCTTTATAGTCATAGATGGATCTGGATGGAGAGAGAGAAAGAGAGAGAATCGTTTTTTGTTCTTTTTTTTCGTCCGGTTTTTTGGTTTTCTTTTTCCGTCCGGTTTTTTGTACTGGCATAGCGGATAAAAATTGAGAGAGAGTATACTTTTAGTCAGAGGGATATTAACTATAAAGAAGAATTTTGATGTCAAAGGTCATAAGATTGTGGTAGTTAATAATGATAACTGGTACTGTACAGTAGGTCAAAGTGTAGGTCAAAGTGTGTCTACTGACGAACAGGTTGAAGCATCTTATTTTGGTTTGGTCTGCAAAATAAAACAATCTTCAAATTATGCAGCTTTCATTTATTATTAATATTGAAATGTTGGTCTGATAGTCACGGTAATTACCTATGTTGCTATGGGATTTTAGTATTAAATGGCACCAAATTTGTTTTTCTTTAAAAAAAAATTTTAAACAATAAACAAAACTTTTTTAAACAATAAACAAATTTCACCTCAAAAAGCTGCCCTACCTGTTAAGTGGATTGAAGCAGACTAGTAAACAAGGCATTGATCTCAAGGAGCAAAGAATATAACCCTATAAACCCCCTCCTCTCACCCTATAAACCCCTCTCCCAACCCTCGCCTCTGCCCCCTGAAGTAGACTTGCCATCAAAACACTACCACAATCAAATGTTCGTCAATTATAAATGCCAGATTACAATCTCTGCATTTTCATTATTTATTAATGCAATGTCTTTCGACAGGCAGTCGGTCGAGCTTATCTCGACCAGACGATTTTTAATCCAAAACAGACTGCGATATGCATGCCCGTCAAATTAATTCTGACAGAGATGCGACACATATTTCCACGCTGGCTACATGTGGATCTATATTTTCCAAAACAAACAGTACACAGTAAGTGCAATGACTTTCCCACTATGACGAGGAGCCTTAAGCCAAGCAAGCTTTCCTTGGTATAATTTGTATACAGTATTGAGGGTGTACCAGCATATAGTCCTAAGTTTCTGTGGTTCTGCGACTGGAATCCCCCAACTTGCTTAATCGTCTGTCTAGGCACGCGTCTGTAACTTTCTCCCGCAGTCTCAGACTCAGCAAGTATATATATGTGAGTAACAATGGATGTCGACTACAATACATCTGTTCGTTACTTTATTGATGTGTGATTTGCAAAACAACAAGGACAGCTTTAACAGCCTTCCTGCAGTACACTTGGAATATTATATTATAGTGGTAGTACTATATAGCAATATAGCAATCTTTCTTAACCCGCCCTATATATCTATATCTATATATATAAAATACATATATATATATATATATATATATATATATACATAATATGTATATTATATATATTCCTTATTCGGTCATTAATGTCACACATACGCAGACAGGGTAAGGCAGCTAAACATATACCAGCGCCATGCGTGCAGGGCGGAGACACAAAAGCTTTTGTTTTCGAGTAAGAACAAAAGTGCATTGAAGGAGTCGTTGCCATGATCTCGCTCCCATCCATATAATACAATTTGTGTACCGATAACAGCTGCGATATTAAACACACAGTTGCGGGTAGATGTCGGCTCTTCAGCTTAATCGTGTCCTGCCTCCAAAAAGTGCAACTCCTAGAGTCGATACGGCCGTAATATATTCAGACTGTATCGTCAAACTACATACAGTATATAGCATGATCCGATGGGTGACATATATACCGCGGTACACTACAACAATGAACTCAGCATCTGTAGTGACGTGGATAATTTGACTGATTGATTGTAAAATAGAAATGCAATTTTACGATTGAGATCACTAAATATATTATAACCTTGGATTAAATGATACAGTCTGTTTAAAAACTGTTTAAAAAGGAGGTCGTTCCTGTTCAGAGTTCAAATTTACATATATATTTTTACTGTACAGTAGTCAGTCGTGTACAACACACGTTACTTCACTCACAGAGACATGCAGTACTGCACTGTACCATACTGAATCGCCTTCCAATACTTGATTAAATTCTTTCTCATTGTATCCATGGGAATAAATTACCGTGAGGGGAGAGGGGAGGGGGGACCGGTTCTCACTCGGAGGTCCGAAGAGAACGCCGGCCTGGAAAGATTTGGATCCAGCCCTCAAAAACAGATTGGACCGGGATCATGCACTCAAAGGGTACGAGGGCCCTCGTAGAATTAATTCATTGAAAATTTCTCGGTTTTTGCAAAGGGTGAAACTTCCCCCCAAAATGTTGTACCAACTTACCAATTCGAAATATCAAGGCAGGTTTTTGTGAATAACCTTTAAATCATGTGTGTGAGAGCTTACAACAGCCGTCAACTTGCACTTTCAAATAGTTACGTGCAAATTGCATTGAATCTGTGCAAACTTTCGATTTGCTTGGATCATTACTCCATAACCACAACAACAACAAACTGTTATGACATGAAAGACTTCCTCTACTCAAGTTCACATTTATACGGCATTTTGGGTTGCTTAGCAACCCAAACTTTACTCATGAATAAAAAATTTGGTCATGCATTTAGCCCATTTTTTTTTTCTTTTCTATTTTTAAAGTAGTACTCATCTACAGCCTATTGACGAATAGTATTTATGTCAACAACTTTTCAAAGTTGTTATTGCTCAAAAATGACTAAAAAATATTGCAAAGTCTGATGAAACTTCCACACAATGTTCTAGATATGTCATATACCAAGTGAAAGCCAGGTTATGAGTCAACACTGTTAAAAATAAATTTGAACTGATTTATTAACTGTAACTTATTGTTGCCCAGGACAAAATCATCCACTCATATATATAGTATCAATTTTGTACAATTTACAAATTTGGAAGACACTTTGCCACATTTACTCTCTCTATGACACAATCACTTGGGATAAAAAAAACTTTATTCTTTGGGAAATATAAAATACCTATATGCTATAGTACCATGCTTCAAATTGACTAATGCCCACCAGAGTTTTTGTAAAAACACATTTTTCCCCTTCAATAGCACAAACAATTGTGATGGCACTAATATAGAAACCTTCTATTAACCAAAACACCACATCCAGCCCACACTGAAACCAGACTACTCCACCACAATGTCTACCGTTGAGCCTATTGTGGTGTGTGCTACATACCACCGTACCCCTGTACTGTACTAGGTAATGGGACACGTCCAACTATAGTCTGAACTTACGAGAAAAAAAACAGAACTGGCTCCAATCACAGCTAAAGGGCAACTTAGAGTGTCTATAAACAAGAGCCCAAAGTCAATGACCTCGGAAACAAAAAACAGGGGGAGTATAGGTTTCATGTACGATACTACAGTAGTAAACTATACCCATGTAGAGATTTTACTATGATCAGCTGATAAAACGCTAGTCATAAGACCACAAGAGCATGATCCTATTGTTTCCTCTACTGGGTTTCTTTCTGGGAATTGATGATGAAACAGCATTGTAATAGGAAGGTAACATACTGTACAGTAGCAAAGGGACACCGAAACTAAAAGGGAAACCCCGGTGAAGGCAGGCGGCGCAGAAAGGACACCTAATAATATATCAAGGAACAAGAACAGTATATATGGCAATGTCTGTATCATTTTGGATTAGATATTATGCAGCTTAGTAAACTTATATACCCCAAAAAAGGTTGTCAAAAGTACATTTTACTTTTGTTTTTGCCGGTGCACATTAGAGCCATCATTGTTTGATTTTGATGGTAACCTGGGACTGTGGCAGATTGGAATTCAGTGATATTGCCACATCGAAAGTGCGCCCGTTTCGAATGTACTGTGACTCGGAAATTTAGAATCCTGACGATCAAATATTGTTTACTTTTATCAGACCAAAATTTCGCAGATGTAACATGCCTTTTTTATTCTCACTTTTAACCGTGTCTATCTGTGAAATGTAGGGCTTTCGGTGATAATTAACACAATCGATAATTATGCAGATTTGCAGAGTACATGACCTCATCGACAAAAAGTCAATTCTTAGAATCTCAATCGGATCATATTCCCCCACTGGAAACTGAAAGTAACAACAACAAAAACAAAACCAAACAAAAAAAAAGGTATACTTTCATGAAACACAGGACATATCTTGATAGGCATAGAAAAACCTAAAAATGACAATTCCCTACAGCGCGGGTATGTATGAGTCATATCTCAAGCACAAGGAATTAAGACTAAAATACTGTCAAAAACATTAGCAGTTTCATAATTTAAACAATCAAGGAAACAACAAAAGGGGAAAATGATTGACGAGAGCTTCTTTCTAAAAGCATGTATTATGAGCCAAAAGTTTACTAATGTACTTGTCAGATTTCTGCAAAATTGTGCTAAAGCTAAATGATGTTCAATACATTTTGAGTCCAGTTCTTTTTGTGACTTAAATCTGTGTCGAAAAACGGCTGGAAGACGGGGAAGGGGGGAGGTGGGACTTTGGCAAATACCGTAAAGGTATGCTGTATTGGACCCAAATATGCTAGATATTCAAATATGGTCACCTTTGGTCAAAATTCTTACTGTTTTAATTACAACCTTCGAGGAAATTTGCCTCACTGGGAAATTCAGTCATTTTGTGTGTTCTAAAAATGTCTGAGAACAATTTGGAGAGTAAAGACCTCCAGGAAAGTACTTTTTGAAAATGTCTAGCAATACTGACTACCTTTAATTCAACATCATGCAGTAAAGCCTCATACAGAAGAAAATTTGTGGGATGCAAATAAATCCAGTTGTGGATTTCAATGAGTTGTAAACATAATTGCAGTTGACAATGATATAAATAATAGTAATTCACTTTCAAATACACTGTAGCTTGAAATATTTTAATGCACATCATTGACCAATGGTATAATAAACCATTTACAAAAAAATAAATAATAATAATTTAAAAAAATAATGGTATAAAAATTGTCTGGCTATCAAAGTAAAATTAACCAAGCATGGTCTAGTGTACTATGGGTACTAAGTGCATGGTCTAAGTGTACATCATTGACCACTGGCATAATAAACCATTACAAAAATAGTAATAATAATAAAAGAAAATAACATAAAACTGTCTGGCTATCAAATTAACCATGCATCGTCTATTGTACTAGGTTAGTCAGTGGTCAACATCTTTTCCAACAAATTAAACACTTATGGTATATCCTAACCTGAACTACTATATAGATATCAGCTTACTGTGCACAATATGGCAGGCCTAAGCTATAAATACTAAACTGAACATACCCCAATAAGTTGTGCTGTCTTTTTGTCCACCTTCAAAAATCCAGGTTTACAATGATGTATTACTGATCTAGCAAACACACATACACAAAGGCCAGCCAGTATCAAGACTACTTAGGCAGGAAACACCAAATTGTCATTTATAACTGATGTTGTTGTAAGCCCATGCAGTGACCATAGTCCCAAACTGAAGCTAGTAGTAAAGTTAGCCAGCCCTACAGTAGTGTATGCATGTCTATTGACAGCTTAGGTTAGAATACTATATATACTACTGTTGCTTAGGTAGAAAACAAGGTTTATTCTATACCTTCCCTGGTAAGAAAGAAAAGACAGGACTCAATGAATGCATGCATGCATATAATGGCCTTGGCTTTGTATATGTACCATTCACAGTTTATTGATCCTAACCATTCTTTGCATAAGGCTGTTGGATAATTAAACCATTCAAAGAAACCACATGGTTGACTGCTTGCAGAATGGATTGAGCCGATTTGTTGTGTAACAAATTGATTGCCAGCAGTTTGATATAAAAAAAAAAAAAAAACTTAAGAAAGATAAAGAGAGGGATAGATAGATAGAGGGAGAGATAAGACCACAGATATATTGACAGAGGGTTAAGGCAGGATTGAACCTAAATACCCTACTGTATGTACCATGTTTACATTTTAGCAGTCATAGACAACATAGGCGTAGGATCCCAATTTGATTTGGGGGGACTGTAATGACTTGCCCGAAAATATAACCAAAAATGTTTCGCGCGCGCGTTCCACATGTTAATGTGCATATCATATAGGCATGCATCGGTTATTACATCGCATGCCAATAACATACAATCATATGCCGTGTTATTACCCTGCCACATTGGTTATAACTTTTGGGGAAGTCGTTACAATAATAATGATCATAGTAATATAAGTTAAACCATTGAAAAACACATTGCAATTTATTTTTCTTTCATAAGGTGCCCGAAAAAGTCTCAGCGTATTGCCCGAATTCTCACAAAAATATTTGGTTGGGGGGTATAGCCGCCCCCCCCCCACCTCCTTCGCCTATGTAGACAAGTATGCCTTTATGGAAATCATCAAAATTATTTGAAATCAAAATGTTTTAAAAAAGGTCATAAATGGTCCATTGTAACAATTAGAAGTTTAAGAATTAGTAACAATTAGAATTTCTGAAAACCGTCCTATTATTACATTTACCAGGAAATTTTAATGACTCAACGGAAAACTTGACTGGGACACCATAATAAACAACGGCGAGGAGAAAAAAGAAATTTTGGGCTATATTGCGGATTATTGCCATTTTTCAACCACGTGACGAAGTAGAACTGAGTCTCTCTTGAAATCCCTTCCTAGCTTTCTGGTTTCTAATATCCAATGAAACAATTGGGAGCATCAACACCTAATTGTTACATGTATGGTATATTGCTTTCTGACATGGCCGCCAACCCAGTGACGAAATGGCTACATTAGGGATCGCCAACAACTAATGGCTGGATAAGCTCAGTTGGTAGAGGGCAGCCTGGTTTACCTACAACCGGTGAGGTCACCAGTGAGGTCACGTTATTCCAGCCAGAAACTTTCTCCACACTTTTTCTAGACTCCAAAGTATATTCATAAACGTCCAAGACAACAAGGAAACGTCGGGAACAAGGAATACAACTTGGGGGGGGGGGGGAGGGGAAGGACGAGAATTGGAGAGATTTACTGGTGACAGACAGTGTGAAACTCATTTTGAGGAGAAAAAAATATTCCACACTGCTAGTTGAAAATCCCATCTCAATATCTCACTCGTACACTGAACTCGAGATACACGGTTGATTGAATGTAACCTTATTTTTTACTAGCTAAACCTTGAACTACTCTGGGACTTGGATCATAGTAGGGGATCTGTGATGTCATGTCTGCAAATCCTCTTCCAAAGCAAACATTTAGGCTATTTTAACCTTGGTATTGATTTATCATCCTTGAAGCATATGCTACATGGAATGTTTGCTTAGCTGCCATAGTGTTCGGTATACCGAACATTTCATCAAAATGTAATTTTTTCGATAGAAACATTCTTTCCGTCTGTGCTATAACCATCGACAAATTATAACGAAAACCAGAGACCAATTCTCAGTGGAAGTGCCCTGATGACATCATCCATTCTGCTATTGCCAAATGCAAACTTTGTTAATGATAGCACAAATTTTGAAACTTCATACCTTATTGACAGAAAAATGATATGAGGTTTTGGTTCTCGTCTAAACTTTTTTTTCAGCAATTTTGCTAAGCCATCAAGTTCAGCCACCAGGAAATCCTAGTTAGGGAGAATATCAAAGAATTCATACATCACAAACTAATGACAAAATTGAAGAATTCAACTTGCATGTGAATGCATATTTTGTCCGTCTGTTACTACAGATTTACAGATGGAACTTTCACAAGAATGTGTATATTGTCTGTCTGTTACTACCGATTGAACTTTTATTGGAATGTGTATTTGTCTGTCTGTTACCACAGATTTACAGATTGAACTTTCACAAGAATGTGTATTTGTCTGTCTGTCTGTTACTATAGATTGAACTTTCATTGGAAAGTGTACTTTATCTGTCCGTTACTACAAATTTACAGACTGAACTTTACTTGGAATGTGTATTTTGTCTGTCCGTTACTGCAGATTTACAGATTGAACTTTCACAAGAATGTGTATATTGTCTGTCTGTTACTACCGATTGAACTTTCATAAGAATGTGTATTTGTCTGTCTGTTACTACAGATTTACAGATTGAACTTTCACAAGATTGTGTATATTGTCTGTCTGAATACTACCGATTGAACTTTATTTGGAATGTGTATTTTGTCTGTCTGTTACAGCAGATTTACAGATTGAACTTTATTTGGAATGTGTATATTGTCTGTCTGTTACTACACCGATTGAACTTTCACAAGAATGTGTATTTTGTCTGTCTGTTACTACTGATTGAACTTTCACAAGAATGTGTATTTGTCCGTCTGTTACTACAGGTTTACGTCCCACTTCATAACAGACATCGATTGCGGCATCTATACACCATCATCACATATCTTGTCGTGGCTTTCTCCTTTAAAGCTGAGCCGTACCTATTATCCTCCCGTTTGACGGGCCCCTCCACGAACTAAAGATTCAACCCGAGGTGTAAACAAAGATCATTTTTTAAACTCTCCATAAAACCCAGCTCTATAACTCAATACATATATATATCAACGTAGACTCTCGCCTCCTCCTCCTACTCCTACTCGTTCAGATGGTGATATATTCCAGCCAGATGTACCGAGACCGATGATGATTGTATCCATGCGGTGACTGTTTCTTTCATGCCATCGGAAATCATCTCCACACATTTTCAATGCTTAAAAATTACATTACAGAAATTGCTGCAAAAGATCCCCCACAGGGAGCAACATGAAGAAACTAAATGTAGAAACTAGTTGTATGACAGCATGATGGAGAATCCAAGTGTTAGAGCTTAAAGGGGGGGGAACCCAAAAAGGGAGCATAATTCTGTACGAAAATGTCATATCGCAAAAAAGTCTGCGAGCATATTCTACACCCTTCTCATAGGGACGTGTAGGGACAAAGGATGAAGTTAACAACATATCGAAGCGGAACCAAATGGAGTAACTGCATAGGGAAGATAATAATCGTAAAACCTGAGCCTGCAAACATATTTGAACTACTTAATTTACTTAAAACCGAGGAAGATTACGTGACAAGGACTGAAATAACTTTTTCAAACAAACTTCTCTTTATACCCAAGTCAAGAAGTACGATATTTACCTACTTCAACAAAAAATTACCAAACTAAAAACACAAAATTAAAAAATATTTCAAAATGTAGAGAAGAACGATTACAGTAGCTCAATATAATATTATTATTTTTATAATAATTTAGTTAAAAAACTTTATATTTATGTAGGACTGCAGTAATTCACGCACTGATAGAATCCACCTTTGTAGTGAGAATGTAACCCCAACTGTCAATAAATATATATATATATATATACCTATATATATATACATATATACATACATATGTATATGCCAGAAACTACCATAACAATCAAAGCTCGAGACTGAACATGCTTTGGAGAGAGATCACAGCTCACTAGCTCAGCCTATAAAACTTGGGCGATTCTCTTTAATCGAGTACACAATTCTTTCTAATAAGAGGCTGCTTCATCGTTATTCCCCCGTGGAATATCGTAGGACAGACAAGACTATATGATTCTATAACTGTTTGTGCCCCTTTTTCCCCCCCTCTGAAGGTCGTAGCACTCTGCTAGACCTGACCTATAGATTAAGACTGGTCCTGTTTTTAATAAACAGGCCTATTCATATGGCCCTGGGGCACATAGCTATCCCACTGGGGTATGAATAGTGCAAGCAGGGGTGAGATAGCCGGAGGTGCTGCACGCTGCTCCATTTTAAGTCAACGGGAGGCACAGTTTACTTTCTCAGGGTGTCGAGGCTTCGGCAATTCCTTTTTTTTTTCTTCTTTTTCTCTCTGCCTTCTTCTTTTTCCTTGATGAGTGATTCTCCACACCTGCAGGTATTGGCCGTCTATGATAAATAGCGGGGCATAGTAATAGTAGTTAAGTGTTTGGCAAAGCATGGGTGTATAGGCAATGTACAGTATAGTATCTTTCTGTTTTTTAGCTGCTAACTACACATTACAAGGTAATAAAGGAGCTGTTTGCAGAGGCCTAGATGTGTGACTGTTGTATCGGAGGGGGGGGGGAGGGTAAACAATGTTTAGACCTCATTTCGTGTATTATAATCCCGACGGGGAGACTTATCCAATGTTTTCCGTCTGCACTTTTTCTCTTTTTTTTTTTCTTTTTTTTTTATGACCACGGGGACATGAGAAAGGGATTTCTAATTCCAGCCGAAATTAACATAGTTCTGGAAAAAAAACTCAAAGGGATTAAAGATTTAACCGATGCTATTTTCTAGTCGAGCACGTAAAGGTGGAAAATATCAGGCCCAGAGCGGATAATCACAGAGGCATCAAGTAAAGGACTCGGGGCTTGGGTGCAGTATGACAAAGGGGAATCACTGGAGTCTATATGTTTAATTTTTTTCCTTTTTTTGTTGCTTCGAAAGTTACTCACTTTGATGTCAAGCGATGAAGTCTTAGGGGGACTGTTTCTATCAGCAAATTTTTGGTGAACATAGGGGGGAGAAATTTAGTTTGGGAAAATTAACCCCTAAGTGTAATTAATCAAGAAACACACTTTCCTTGTTTTTAAGAACTTATATACACATATTTTTAAACCGTTTTTTTTTAAAACTTTGTCAAACTTTTTTTGTCCCTGTTACCAAATTTTTCATTTTACTGATCTGTTGATGTTAATTGTTAAACAAGAAACACACTCTCCTTGTATTAAGAACTCATATACACATTTTTTCAAACTTTTTTTTTCAATTTTTTTTTTTCAAACTTTGTCCCGGTTACCAAAGTTTTCACTTTACTGATCTGTTGATGTTAATTGTTTATAATTGAGACAATGCACGTGATAATTTCTGGATCCGCCTCTTTCAAGCTTTCTATTGCACTTTTAAGATTTTGTTATTGTATTGCGCCTTGTTGACTTAAGGCGGATTTGTGCGCTGTATAAATCCACATTATTATTATTATTATTATTATTATTTTATGTTCTGCTTTTAACATTTCTGCATTGTTTCTACTTCACCTATTGTTTTTTTAATTAATTCCATTTTTTTCCCCTTGTGAGATTCTTTTCCCTTAATATTGTCATTTCCGTCCTTTTTCATCTTTCCTTATTTTCTTAAACTAATTTTCTTTTCAATGTCTATTTCCTTAATTCCTTTAGTTAGTTTTTAATTATATTTTTCCCTTTAATTTTTTTTTCTTGAATACTTCTCTTTTCCTCCTTAAGCTCCCATTTTTTCAATCCTGCTTCAATAACTCCTTCCTTCTCTTATTTTTATTCCTTGGTATGTTTCTTTCCCAGTTTTCTTCTTTTAAATTTCTAAATTCTCCTCTTTCCAATGTATATTGTTTTCTCTAAAGTTGTTTTTATTAATTAATTAATAGAAACATGTCTCCAACAAAGCTTTTACAAATTAAAATTGTTCACAAAATCTCTAACTCATAACTAACACACTTCAAAGTTGTAATTCCAGTTCTTTTTGTCACACTGTGTGTACAAAGATAATTGCAACGATCGATCAACTACAAGTTTAAGAAGAGACCATAAAGTGTATCCTATACCAAGGACAGAGAAACAGGAAAAAGCTATTCAACAAGCTCTGATGACAAATTTACACCAAAACAAAAAGAGATTACTTTCAGTATTAATAATTAGTACAGATCATTAAGTTTTGAATGGGATAATCCCCCTTAATTATGTATGGGGTCAAAGGGAGGAGAGGGGAGGGGTGGGAGGGTATAAGGTAGGATGTTGTTTATAAATGTGATAATA
>JAIPMN010002454.1:3277-22633 GCA_020650975.1 Apostichopus californicus
TCTAATAAATACTGGCGCGTAACCAAGGGGGGGGGGGAAGGGGCGACCGCCTCCCCCTTGAGCATATTTTTGTTATTTTTTATTATATCGCTAGTAATTTCAAAATCGAAAATGCTTAGATGCAACTTACAATACCTGGAAAGTGAAATTTCCAGCGTTCTGGGAGGCATTTTCGGCCAAAATTTTCTTGTACGCTTCACGCCAACCCATGGTGGTGCTACGCTTAGATAGTTTGCCTACAGGCTTTGTGCCTCCATTGGCAAATTCCTCGCTATGCGCCTGATTCTGCACCCTTTTCCAAAAACCTAAACTTGCTTACCCTAAACAAGCTCTATAAATATAACTTTTAATTTTTCTCTTTAAGTTTCATAAGTGAAAATATTTAGCATATCAATTTCATTTTAAGAAAGACATCTTTAACATCTGTTCAACGAACTATTTTCAGATCTGCCTTAAAAAAATGTTTCCTTTCCCAGTTCTGATAAACCCCTTAGTGTATGTTTTTTCTATATGTTTTCTCTAGAACATTTAATTTTCTTATGTTACTTTGTAAGGGACCAGATTGGAAAGGTTATCTTACTTCTGATCCTGCTGCCTGGTGTGCTACTTTAATCCCTGTCTTAGTAATTAGCATTGACAGACTAGTAACGTACCTGTGTAATGAGATGACCACATTGGTATGACCTCAGGATCTGTTTTCATAATTTGAGCCAACAAATTGTTTCAAGTACTTCCTCCTTGATTAAAAACCAATGTTTTCAATTGCAAATTCAGTTTGAATAACTATTGGTTTTAGTGTATTGGTTATTTTCCAAATCAGGTTAAAGGTTTCCTTGGAAATGATTTTCACATCAGAAAAAACTATTGTTCATGTTCCCAGACCAACTCTCAATGATGCATAAATTAACAGAAAAACAAGTTACATTAGTTTTAAGGTCAATGCAATTCTACAGTTTGACTACAATTGCACCATTACATAATTGTTGAGCTAGATTGTGATTCGCAAAGCACACAGGACAAATTCTTAAAAATATGAGTTCACTCGACTGCATGGTTCACTTCTGGTTACTACTTTTGACCAGATTCGTTCAATTTATACTTTTTTATAGCAATATTTTTCACAATGTCTATGTCATGTCTCTTTTTTGTCTAAGAAATGACAGTTATTATCAGCCTTGGAAGTGACTGACCAGACTTAAGCCCCATTTCTAATTATTAATTAATTTAAATGATAAATTTTATCAGTTATCAGCTGATATTTAGAGTAAATTAGCTGTATCACTTTAATAAAAACAATGGTTGTTCAGTATGTAAATTAGCCTAATTAGGCATAGCTCTGTGAACTGTGAATGCAATTGTTATGTCAAACACAGTATATTGTGTTCAAGTATGTGTATGTAGTGTGTACTCTTCCTTGCAGGTAACAAATCAGTCGCTAGCAAGCTTGATAGTGAGTCTTTACTCAGTACCAGGCCTCGACAAATACGGTCGCCAACTCGCCAATGGCGACCAGAATTTTGCGACTGGCGAGCAAAAAATGCATTACGCTCGACATTTTGGCGAGTGGCTCATTCGCTCACTGCCTTTATACGATAGGCTTACTATTAACTTGTGAGCCAATCAACAAAGGCCCATTGCCTAATGTTACACATCACAGTAGAATTATGAAGTGTTACAAGTAGGTCCTAAGGAACAGCTCTGTTCACCAGCTCGAAACTTATATTTGATACTAATCTCTCAAACTAAATGATGCACGATAGGTGTAACCACCGTTTTATATTTTCATATATATCATGTTTTAAACACTATTGACGAACACAATTCAAATAGATCGTTTTTGCTGTGAACAACTAACAGTAACACTATAACGCGATATCATAAGTTAGGCCATACTACCTAGGCTTATATCACACAAACACTTAGCGACAAAAAATGGCGAGTAAATTTAACGTTTTGGCGAGTAGAATTTTAGACTCGGTCGCCAGTTGGCGAGTAGTTTTAAAAATATTTGTCGAGGCCTGCTCAGTACCTATACTCCTAGTATTATTCTGGCCCCAGGCCCCCCACAAGCTAAATCCGGCCCTGCCTATACTCCTAGTATTCTAGAATAGTTACCTTTAGTTGTACTCACCATTATGGATGTGTACTCCAAAAATAAAATAATTTGTGTGTAGTCATTAGCTGAGAGCCTTGTACTCCCACCAAGGGGATTTCTACTTGTACTTGTACACATGTTGTTGTACTTTTACTTAAAGTCTGGTTTATCCTTGCTTTATTTATTTACAACACCAACTGATCAACATCAATATAAACATTGCTTAAAAGAGCATTCCAGTCATTCATTACATTTATTGTTATTAAAGGTTCCTCTCTTGAAAACTAAGCAAGATATGCTTCTGTTCAAGTGCTTTCTTGTTATATAATACCATCTAACACAGGGGTGGGCAACCTTTTTGAATGAATGGGCCAGATATAAGGGGTGAAAAATTGACTGGGCCGCACCTAACCAACGACCTGCTGTTGATTTCAAACCTTTGATTCCGAGGACTTTCAAGCAATTGGTGTGGTGTGTGTACTTAATCTGTATTCACAAAAACATAATGTCAGTACAGTACAGTTGATAATTAATGGGGATAATAGGCCTATACCAGACAGCATCATTAGTGCCGATATATTCTAATCAGCTAGCTCGTGTTTTGTGATGATGTAAAGTAGATTGATTTTTTTCTTTTTCCTGAGACATCTCACAGGCTGCAAAAAAAATCACTGGCGGGCCGCATGTGGCAAGCGGGCCATAGGTTGCCCACCCCTGATCTAACATGATCATCAACTGTACACTTATAGCCTCTTCTGCCAAAAACAATCCCTGAACAATTTCATTAAATGAGAAATATATATTGGTTTTCGACAGGTGGTACATCTATTGTTAAATTGCTACCTTTTGTGCTATTTTTTTTCCATCCTTACAGGAGAGTTATGATGATAGCTACTCATGGTCTCAGTGGAGTGGGTGGAGTGATTGTACTGGAAACTGTAGTGGAGGTATTTCAAGAAGAAATAGAGAATGTCTGTTTGGTGTTTGTAGAGGTCCACCAGTGCAGTACAGAACATGTAATATAGAGGTAGGTATACACTCAGTTTTAGAAGCAAGGGTGAAATAAACAGGGACCCGGTTCCTAAGGAAATGTGTGCGGAGCTTTTGTTAATGCTTAAATGTAGTACCCAATCACTCTTTCGGACACAATTGTATTGAGGGCAGTATTGCCTTTAATGTGCAGTCTTTATTTTTTGATAGTAAAGATAAGTTTTGGCTTGCGTTAACTGAATAAAGTTCCAATTTCCTGCACGGGCACCTCACCCGGACAGATTTTATTGACAAATTATGATGTCATTTACAAAACCTTTACCTTCTCCTCTAATTTAAAGCTGCACTTTGTGTTGATTTGTCATAATTTGTCTCAATGTAATTGAAACATATTTTCATTCACTGTAGGCTATGTCCAGAGGGCACCAAAGATTTTAGAGCCCTGAGACAGTGTGATAATATGTTTCAATATCTTTCTAATTACAGCCATGTCCAGAGGGCACCAAAGATTTTAGAGAGAGACAGTGTGAGATCTTTAATGATGTGCAATATGATGCCCAGGTGTATAACTGGACGCCGGTGAGCCCACTCCCAGCTGCGGATGAGTGTGCCTTGATATGTAAGGGTCGGGATCAAAATGTCACCAGGAGATTGAGCCCTACAGTACTAGATGGAACACCGTGTAGATCAGGATCAAGGGATATGTGTCTAAATGGAAAGTGCATCGTGAGTAATTCTGCCTCTCTCTCTCTCTCTCCACCTCTCTAATTTAAAGTCTGTTGAAATTTACTAAAACAATCTTAACTTGTCCAGCTCCAATTCAGCTTTTCTGTCCTTTATTGTGTTTATAATATCTGTCCCAAACTTGCTATTGGACTCTAGAACTTGTAACTGAATCCTCCTATCTTGGTTGATTTCTTTTAGTAAACCATCTGTTTAAAGAATTTATGATCAACTTTAACAATTTCCTATCAGTCCCTGCCAATTATATGGGGGTTCATGTCATTTATATTTCTTGTGGATTGTTATTTTATAATATTATTCTTCAACTCTAAAATAGAAACCAAAGGGCTATCCCACAGGGATTCAGCTGGAATTTCCTTTCTCAATCAGTCTCCTCTGTGACCCTACAGGTTGTATCTTAGAAATATGACAAAACCATAAACAATATTTCCACAGTTTAAGTCAAAGTGTTGAGTAAAGCATTGAAAACAATTTATGACTCAATCTGCAGGTCTGTTTTTGTTCTACTTTTTATTCTCTTGAAATCGTAAATCACAACTGTTTTGTAATATTACCAGTGGATTTGAGTTAGAGGTTGTAGTTCTGTCATCTTTTGACTTCCAAAGCTGCTTTTTTTGTCAAACTTGGTAGTGAGCCTTACTATTTCTTTGGTCATATCAGATGATGCCTTCTTCTTTACTGAAGCGACTTTTAAAATGTTGTTTAAAGTATTTAGAGGGAATAGTAATTGTTCCTGTTTTTAAAATATTTTCAGTTTACTATGTTCCATAAATCATCAGAATAACAACAGGTTGCTACATTTCTTGGAAAATGGTGTGAGGTCATTTTTTAGAAATTAGAACAAAATCAAATGACTTTTTCTGTTGAACGAATTATGTGGTTTGTGTGATTGAAAAATTCCTTAAAGCTGCATTTAATTGCGGCATATTTGCATAAAATTGCTAAAATTAAGCAATGAAAGACAATTAACAGTATATTTTGCGAACCAAAAGTTTCTTTAATACAAGACAGTTACTGCACATATACAGCACCACGATATCATACTTGGGCTAGGCATTGCTGCCTTAAGGCTAGCGCTCCTGGAGGTCCCGGTTATTTATAGATTAGTTGGAAAGTCCGTAGAAACTGCATCAATCAACCCTTATTATTAAATGGTGATGTCTGTTGTGTAACTATGGACCAATCCATGCTTCTGTTCAAATTTTGTGGGACTGTTCCAATAAATTTGACACAGGGTGTGGTGTACAGTACATATGAGCTGCCCAAACGTACAAAGGTCAAGGTTTGTATTGTAAGCATGGAATTATGCAATACCAATCCTTAGGCTATACAGTGCAGTGTGCACATGTGAAAGTAAACAAACTTATTTTATTGAAACTTTCTCAGGTGGGAATGATCACAAATTTTCTCAAAATTTTATACTTAAATGCATCAAGATAGAAATATCACCAATGATGAAATTACAAACAAATATATACATATGAAATTTTCCCTCCTAATCATTGCTTCGAATAAAAATGTAACTAAAAAGAAGACTGATGTTAATGATTGTTACAAATTTCCAGACTGGGTAGCATTGGCTTGGACTGGCTTAGTAAGTTTGTCAGTCTATCCTCTGGGTTCTAGGTACCTGTTCCCATCAGTAAACAAACTGAATCTTACAATCTACAGTTTCTAGAAACAGATGTTGCTCATTGGTATACCAATGACATATATGACATATATTAGACATATATGTCTAAACCACTATGCCTAAACCATATGACTAAACCATATGCCCCACTATATGCCCCACTATATGCCCCACCATTTGCCCCACTATGCCACTATGCCTAAACCATATGTCTAAACCATATACGACATATATTAACATATGTCTAAACCACTTCAATATTTTGTGGATTGTGTTTTACCTAAGCAGCAAAATGTGTACACTACAGCCATATGAATCTATGTGAGAGAGGTAATTTAAATTATTCCCTCAATTGTATCAAATTTACATTAATCCAAGTATGATTGCTTTTGATCAGCCTAAGACACCTTTTCTTTCAACTGAATGATACATGCTTTACTTGAAAAGATAAACTATTGAATTGCTTTTTAATACTAGGTTACATAAAAATATGCCCTTTCATGCAGGAAGCTATTACACTGTTGTAAAATCAAATGACAAAAAAAAAGAAAACAAAAAGAAGAAAAAAATTGTCATTCAGATATATCCATTGATGTATTCTTCACACTGCTTAACCTGCTGAGACAATGTTTTATAAAGAGAAAAGCTGACACAAACATACTGTACATCTTTGAAATAAGAACTGATGAAAGAACTGATAGAGAGGTCACATGTAGTGGATGTAAACAACATGAAAGACAGATTCTTCTTTTCGAAATGAATAAACACTCTCAATGTTGTGAAAACCATATTTACAATAGATGCACAAGTGTAAATGGGCCACCTGCTCAGATTTCAGGAGGGGTCAACTGTTGATTCAAATGTGTAAATTTTTTGTCAGGTATGTACATCTATAGGGTTGGAGTACTTAATGTACCAGTTTGTGGAGTGAAGATTAAATTTGAACAGCTGTTTCTTGCAAGTTGAATTTCCTGTCCTTTCCTAATGTTCTACCTTAGAAAAGGTCTTGTTACCCTAGTTACAGCTCTGCATGTGTTATTTACATCTCTGATATACTTTGGTAATTGTTTCCACGGAGACCCACAGGAAATATTGGATGCTGATGTTGTGGAACATTTTCCTAACCAGAAGTCATTTTTATCCTAATTAAAAGTGCTTATGACAACTTGCTGCATTGCGATATCATACTGAGAATGCTTAGTATTTTGGAGTTCCCTGGGGTGAAGACAGTATTAGAGTAAATTATGGGGCCAACGTTAGAATTCCACATGATTAGTCAAAGTATGCATCCTGCTGATAGGGTTCCATTCACTTTAAAAGTTTGGAGACATTTCAAGGTTACTTTGACATATTTTTTTATAAATCTCTTGCAAAAATAAAAATGGCTTTAAGCCAGTGTTTGGCCCATATTAACAAAATTTCAGAAATTAACAAAAAGAAAACTTTGACACAAAATAGAAAAATGGACAAATGAATGTAGAAATCATTAAATTTCAAACACAGAAAAGATGATAAGAGATTTTCAACCATACTTCATCTGCTTGTATACCATCTATCTCCCTTCTGAAGTTAGTTTCCTGTAAACCTATTGTCTTGTTAACAATGGTTTAACAATGGTTAACAATGGTTGTGTCATAAAGCAGAAATTTATTGCCAAAAACTGATTGTAACCACACGCACAGTATTGCTTAATTTACACCTTCAGAAGGACTTCAGTTAAGACATCAGACATGAGTTAAACCTCAATGATGAAATAACATGACTTGATATAGAGTACACAACATTACTGCATGGTACAAGAATATTGGGGGCAGCACGTAACAGGGTGATAAATTCTTATATATTAGAGAACGGAAGTATAGTATGTTCACCATCAATCATACCATTAGCGGATGACTATAGTTATGAAATTTGATTTCTCGGTAACCTCAAGAATCGACTAACCTTGAATCATCCTACAGTACCTTCAAATGCATAAAAATGCCTGTAAAGAACTTTTGTATAATGCCCTGAAGTGAACTTGCCATTGCAGGCATTGACTTTGAACAATGAAAGTCAATGTGGCTTTGTGCCCTGAATTGTACCCTGTTGGTGTTTAAGACTAATCAGACAACAACACATTCCTTGCTCTAGGACTAAGCACAGTTTCTGATGAAAGTCTCCTTTTATGTCATATTTTCTGTTTATCCTTCGATAATGATCATTGTGAAATTTTGTTTTGTTTCATTAGATCTGTTGTGTAAGCCTCTCCTTTCAGTAGGCATTAAATGCTGTATTGTGAGAGTATATTTGTGGGACTTTTGTGGCCATAGGCAGACAAACAAAATTTAACAATGTTTATTATTGGAGAAGAAATGTGGAATAGTTCACTGAAAAGAACAACCATTAATCACTAACTGGTTTAGACAGGATCACAGACTGATCAGTAAGTCCATTCTGGGAAATGATCTTACAGAAATGTGGTCCTGATATTGTGAGCAGAACCACAGAAGATCCTTCTATTTTCATGACTCAGAAGAGATTTTTACCACATGATCTTCAATCTTTGTATGGTATAGTACTTCCTACATCAAAGTTGTCCCCCTTTAAACTAAGGCTACAATGTATAATGGCTGCCACTGTACTGTGCTATTAGGCCTGAACTAGGTTTTGGCAAAGAGAATAAAGCTGGGGATGGTAATTAAGACAGTTGCTCAGTTCTGTTTGGGTCTACCGAAACCAACTGATGTCAAGCTGTATGTCCTTGGGAAAGTTGGCCTTCACACTGTGGGTATGTAAACTGTCATGATATGGGAACTACAAATAGTCTTTAGACAAACGGAAACATTGATACATGATTTGCATTGAAAAGTAATAACAATGATAGAAGAGGGATGGATATTTATAAGTAGTGAAGGTATTAGAAATACATTGTTCAAGTTTACATGCCTTGTTTGTCATATGTATAGATATATTCTATGGCAGAACAGTGGTGGATGTGTTACTCATTAATATGGTCTATATGCTTTCCTATGTTTGCAATTAGTTGTAGTGACAACCTAGTTCAAGCTGTATGGTATGTATATAAGCTTTGATCACCATCCGATCAGTCTCCATTACAAACACCCTTTTACAGACACTTTACAGTAGGTGTAACTTGTAAAGAAGTGCATAAGGTAGGCAGGTCTGTGTATAAGTCTAGATCACCATCTGATCAGCAGTGGCGGAGCGTCCATACAGTCAGGGGGGCAGATGCCCCCCCCCTGACGGACTCAAATGAACTGCTGGCGCCCTTTTCAGCTTTTTACCACTTTTGACTTGTTCGCGAATATTGACTTTTTATTGCGCTCTAATCTACCTATTGACATTTGTCACATTTTGTTGGCGATGACACCTATTTATTCTTCGTTTATCTGCAAATTAGCAAGGGCAGGGAAGGGTCATTTCCGGCGATCTAGGGAGTATCTTTACTCAAAAAATTTCTGTACCCTCCGCGCCAACCTGTGGTGGGCGCTCCGCTTAGATAGTGTCGAAAGCGCCCCTACAGACCATTCTCGCCCCCCTTGACCAATACCCCTAGCTCCGCCACTGCTGATCAGCCTCCATTACAAACACTTTATTACAGACTCTTTTACAGTAGGTGTAACTTGTAAAGAAGTGCATAAAGTCGGCAGGTCTGTGTATAAGCCTAGATCACCATCTGATCAGTCTCCAGTGAAACACTCTACTGCAGGCACCAGTACAATATACGTAACTTATAAGTGCATGTACAGTAGACAATTTTGTGTATAAGCTTTGATCAACATTTTGTAACACCAGCTAGAGGAGACCACATGATACTACATACCATATTAAGTTAGTTAGATGTAACTAGTATTGACTAATTACTATACAAGACGGTCAAGGTCAGACAGTTTGGAAAGTGGTGCAAAAGGTCAGGACTCAATGCTGGTTGACCAGTGGGGAGAACAATTATGAGTGAAAGAAATATCAAGAGAGAAACCTTATAAACAGTCTGTGCCAGGAGTAAGATTATGAAAGTGACAGTTAACATGACTTGATTGTTTCTGCAGTCTATTTATACATGCTCTGTTATGATGCATCTAGTAAGAAACTAAATACAGCAAACAATAAATAATAGGACAGTCATATTATTAGCCCTTCATGGTCACCTAAAAGTATGGTGATAACTCCAGTACATCACTAGTCTAACCCATAAACTTTATATATATTTTTTTTATATTTTTTGTTTGTTATTATTACTGATTCAGGGTCTTTATTCCTGCAAGTCAATCATTTTTGTCCTTTCATCCACTATCCTATTATGTCAGTGGGTGGTTCTCTTCTACAGTGTCCGAAGGAAGAGAGAGAGAGAGGAAGAGAAAAGAAAATCCTGCCATGCTTTATATTGCAATAGGTTCTGGTTTTATTGCCCCGGGGTTATGAGCATTGTGACCAAGCTTTTAAACTGCTTTGTGAAGTTACTTACAAGTAAAACAAGTTGGCATGCAGGCCTCACTATGGAATGTTGATAAAATGAAAAGATGAAAAGAATTGTTAAGTTTGAGTAGGAAGTAAACTTTACAGATATGAACTGGGTTAACCAATAAAAGCTTGTACCAGTTCTTCTTGACAAGTTTTACCTACACAGAATCAATGCAATCAATCAAAAATGCAATCAAAGCCATGGACGACATATATGATTTACTTTGCTCGGCCCTTACCTGTCTCCCACTCCACAATTGCACTTTCCTATCTACCTAACCACACGTTTGGAAACGTTTTAGCACTGCGCCCTCGCTCCCTGGGCAACGCCCACTAATTCCACCTTCCGTATCTACCCCCTGGAAGTTACTACACATATTTTTCTGCAAAATTCTCGCTTGTGATTTATACAACTGTTTTTGCGAATCAATGCAAAGCCATAGACATATATATGTTCTGTGCTTTGTTCATGTAATAAATGTGTAGATTACATGTGTTTCTTTATATTTGTTAGTACTGTGGAAGTATGAGCCAGTAGTAATACTACCTTACATTTATAAGGGTGAACTGTATGAGGGCAGATCATGGCTTATGTTTAATCATAAAGATCTATGAACATTAAAATTTACATATTTTTTTCATATTTTCTGTATAAGTCAATTGTCTTGTTTAATACAGATCTTTACCGATTACTTCAATAGCCTATAGGATGTAACTACGAATTTAACTCGACATCAACTCTAGATCGATGTCTTGTTTGTGGTGGAGACAATACAACATGCAAAGTACAGAAAGGCAGGAAAATCTCACATTTAGTTGATGTAGGTGAGTCAAGTACTACTATAAAATAGAAAAGCAAAACTTACAATGTAGAACTGCCTCTTTTCAACAAAGAGAAGTTGGTAGATAACAGACTGATATTGATTATTGTTGACTCCTAGCCTAATTTTTGATGCTGTAATAATAATAATGTATGTTTACAGTATTGGACTGGAACTTGAAGCTGATTAATATTGCTTAATACCACTTTATTAAGAGTAAACCCATAGGCTTAGAATAGCTTTAAGCCAATACTATTTTCTTTTTATGCAGGCATTGACTTTAACACAGTCTGATCGTACCATACTGGACTGTGAATGGAAAAATAAGACATCTAGGAATATTATTTATTACTTTCAGTCCAGCAAAATCCCACCAGAAACAATGGAATTAGTAAAACAAGTTATAAGGTTGTCAAGCCAAACAAAAATTTCAACTTGTGGTACACAAAATTGTCTGTTTAATAAATTAACAACCCACTAGATTAACAGCAAATTTACACATGTTTTTGTGAATGTCTTAACAAGTGAAAATGTGACATGCGGAATAATGAGAACTATCTGTTGCAAGCATGAGAAAATCCATCCCATTATATATTGTGTATAAATCTGCAAAATTTGCACAAAACCCTGTGTTGTTTGGGTTATTTCAGACAGTTTTTCTGTTTTGGGATTCCAGACCTCTTTCCCAGGGAATGTCTGTGGTAATGTGTGACAAAGGGTGAAATCTACTGTATGCTTATAGGTTTTTAACAGAACCACAAATTGTCCCACAAACATGTTCCTAGAACAATCACAGCCTTCCAGACATGAATTTGACATCAGTGGCTCAGGCTTTTATTAGTGTAGATACATATCCCTTTTGAAAAAAAAAAATACTATAAATGTTGTCTAAACTTGGTTTGTTTTATCCTATAGGCTTAGAGGAGGTGTTGCTATTACAGAAAGGAAGTTTTTCTGTGAAGCTGGTTTTGAAAGGAACCACTAGCCTTCCTGGCATAAAAACAGAAGATGGCCTTGAAGGTATAAACCAGAAGGCAACAGTGACTCCTGGAAGGTACATAATAGGAGGCACAGAGGTGCAGTTTGGTCAGCTAAAGAACAGTGGCAGACTTTCTATAGTTATTCCAGACAAATTGAAACAAAACTTCTGGGTCACAGTAAGTAGTATTTTATTTGTATTATGTAATTTGTATGCATACATTAAATTGCTTTTTTTTCTACAAACTAGACTATTTTGAGTTTAAAGCGGCTTGTTTGAGTTGGTCATAGGTCATGTCAATGTCATTGCATCCAAGTTGTCTTTGACAAATTTGAGATATATGTTGCAAAAAATGAAATTTGAGATCACAATGTTTTTTTCCTCTAAGTATTTCCTGTTACATCTGAGGAGCTGACCTAATGCCTTTGTGTTGGAAGACTAGGTTTACTTCAGTCACTTCAATTCTTGTGCCTCTGATATGTGAAATATCATTTCTCAAAACTTAATTTAAGAAATGGATGCATCCTACACTGATAGTTTTAATTGTCAATGGAGGGTGGAGGGGTTGGTAAATATTGTGGAAAACACAGAAAAGATTTAATATCTTTATTGTAACTCTTCTTCATGACAGATGCTGAGGACTAAATCATTTACTGTTGGTGACATTCAAGACAAAATTGTATACCAGTACATAGCACCTGTGAATTATGCCTGGGGGGAGTCAGAGTGGTCCACATGTACTAAGTCTTGTGCTGCTGGTAAGATGATTAAGGACTTGTTATTGTTATTGAGAGAGAATTTTGCATTTGAAAGAAATGCATTATTAAATGACTACTACAGTAGCTGTTATCATACCAGTACACTATAGTACCTTCTACCTTGCTGTACATATCAACTTGTGTGGTTCAGTACAGTACAGTAGCTCCATCTTTCCTATTCATTTAAGCTACTGTAGAACTGTAACAGTAGGGGCCATATCTCAGGAAATTATAGACAACTAACTCTACATTCATGCTTTAATATTATCTCACCTTAAAAATTGATAGTATTGGCCTGAAATATGCTAGAAAGCCTCAAATAATGGTCTCTCATGCTCCAACTTCAACACCCATTTTACTGCCACCCTCTCAGCAACCTCTTCCACTGAGTCATTTAATATTCTAATTTAAATGTTTATTGGTAAATAATTTGAAACTTGAGAGAAATTTAATTTGGGCTTATAGTACTGACCTTTATTTTGATAGAGGAACATGATAAGCATCCATTTGAGAGCATTGCTTCAAATGTATTGTACACTGAGTGTGTGGCTAGAATTTTGTTTAACCTATACTACTTTCTTTTTAAATCTGTACATTTTAATAATAGCTAATTAATATTCATTGGAAATGTGATGGAAATAGGTTATAACTGTTCCCAGCTGAATGTTTGTTACATGGATTTGGAAAAAAAACTTGTCTCCGGATTTAAAAAAAAAAAACCTTGCATAGATAGTTGCAAAGTGACAGTCAATACAGCATTGCAGTAACTGGCCTCTCGTCAGTACAATATTGCAGTTACTGGCCTCTGGTCAGTACAATATTGCAGTAACTGGCCTCTGGTTAGTACAATATTGCAGTTACTGGCCTCTGGTCAGTACAATATTGCAGTTACTGGCCTCTCGTCAATACAGCATTGCAGTTACTGGCCCTTCATCTGTACAATATACTGGCCTCTCGTCAATACAGCATTGCAGTTACTGGCCCTTCAAACAATATACTGGCCTCTCGTCAATACAGCATTGCAGTTACTGGCCCTTCATCTGTACAATATACTGGCCTCTCGTCAATACAGCATTGCAGTTACTGGCCCTTCATCTGTACAATATACTGGCCTCTCGTCAATACTGCATTGCAGTTACTGGCCCTTCATCTGTACAATATACTGGCCTCTCGTCAATACAGCATGGCAGTTACTGGACTTTCGTCAGTACCATATTGCAGTTACTGGACTTTCAACAGTACCATATTGCAGTTACTGGCCTCTCGTCAATACAGCATTGCATTTACTGGACTTTCGTCAGTACCATATTGCAGTTACTGGCCTCTCGTCAATACAGTATTGCATTTACTGGCCTCTCGTCAATACAGCATTGCAGTTACTGGCCTCTGGTCAGATACAGCATTGCAGTTACTGGACTTTCGTCAGTACCATATTGCAGTTACTTGCCTTTCATACTGTTGTTGTGCTATCAGAACTAACAAACTTTCTTGGAAGGCGGTTTCACTTGCTAAATAGGAACTAGCTTCAATTTTGAAATTGACCCCACTTGGGTGTTCTTGAGCATGGACTGTTACGGGCAGTGCTCATTGCTAGGAGGTATTTCTTCTCTTAGTTATGCATATGTCTGTAGAGCTCCTCTTTGTTATATATATATATAGTGCCACATCGTTAATTGTGATGATTGATCACTGGTATGTATTCTATCTTTCGCTGCTCGTACCCCTTGCTATGATACAAGTATTATGACTCAACTAAAAATGATCATTCTACAAATCTAAATTGTCCGAAATTATCCTCACAGCAGGCTACTACAATGTCCCCTTGTGAGAGCCTAACTGTGGACACTTTAGCAAGCAATGAAACCCAATTTGATGTGGTTACCTCACACCTTCTTTAAAGGAACCTAGTTTGTTCTATTTGGCTTTGAATATATATACTTGATGGAAAATGTGAGAGATTTGCTCGTCTTGTTGTACACGTGAGTGCCAAGTTTAATAACGCTTGATGTCTACATCACGTTTTTGATTTGCAGTGAAATTGTTCTTTGTAAAGATAGGATTTAACAAAATAACAAGCAAAGAAGTTCATGGTAAAACCTGTGACTTTGGTTGTCAACAGCACAGAGCTACAAAAACAAGCAGTCAGTGTGTGATATGGCAGGGATGAGTCAGGCCTTGTAGAAGTTTGCATGGATTAAAGCACTACTACAGTAGCTCTTAAAGACATGCCGTTTCGTCCTTTTACCCTGAGTATTCTGTAAAGGCTGGCAACAATGACCTCTTTTCAGTTACGCATTATAGAACAATTCATGGTCAATTATTACTAAACAACTAAGTGCTATTATATTTGGCATAATCTTCTTTTACATATTTGGTCAGCTAGCACTCTCAGGTATTTCGAAAGGAAATTGAAATCCTATCTTGTTAAATAGTGCTTTTAAGACTTGTTCAGAACTGTTTTATGTTCTGTGTTTTTCCCATGTTTTTTTTGTTTAGATTTTTTGTCAAAGTTTTATCTTTCAAATTCTTTTTTATCTTGTGGTCACTATAGCTTGATAAAATAAAATGTTTTTTTTTTCTAGTGTCACATCATATGTACCTTTCTTAATGTTGTATACCAGACACTTATAGTGACTTTTGTGTACATATGAGAAAATAAATTTGAATTTGAATCTATAATCAGCAAAAGTTCACCAGTATAACAAAGACACCAGAGAGAACTTCACAACCAAAATGTACAATTTCATTAACAACAACTACTGTGACTTGCTTTCGAATTAAGCCTTGGCAAGGTCCAACACAATTTTCACAAATTCATATAATGGTTGAATATCTTAAAAGTTTACACAATTGAAATAGTTTGTCTACAAACCATATATCCTATTGGTATCATTTTATCAAGTCAAGAGTATCTGCCACAAATCTTTAAATTTATAAATGTTGTCAAAATCCATTAAGAATTATTCTTTTGAAGTTGGTTTTTGGCAGCAATATTATAAACAAGAGAGTGAATCCTGTACTTGACTATTACATTTCCAGCTTACAAACTTTGGCCCAGGTTTTATTTCTTTCCTGCATGAAAATGTTAAACTCAACGAACGGTGCAAAACAACATCTGAAAATAATCACATTAAAACAATAAGTACATATATCTTCTTCCTGGAATATCATTTAAGTATCCTATGCTGCAATTTAGACCCTACAATTGAGATCAACATATTTGAATGATAGGAAAGAACCTGACTTATTTCGTATTTTTACCTATAAGGGGGGAGTGGGGGTGGGTGCTCTGTGTTATTAGATACCACAGGAGCTAAGAATGCCTCTGGCTGAGGCCACAGGTGTATGGTGAGGGAATGATGCCAATTTGTAAGAAATGAACTCGACAGCTTTTAATACTTCCTGCATTTCAGCATACTACTTTAATAGCATGAGAACTATGTATGTCTTGAAGCAGCAAGAAGCAACTGTTTTGATGTCTATGAGATCTCAAGATATGATCCCACACAACCAATCAGAGATAAACAGTTTTGATAAGTGCTGTTGTGCAATTGGCTAGTTTTGTTGATCATTTAAAACAGACCCCATTTGGGGACATCAGCAAGGAGTCTGAAATACAAGCTATTTTGAAGTAACCACAACTCATTTCTGGCATTACATGGAGGGGAGGGGGGGGGTGGGAAGGTTTGTAGAGTAGGTCATCTTCTTTTGTTGGTACCGGCATGTTGAAAATAAATTACAGAGTGTCTTACTGGCAACTGTGAACATATGTACAAATAAGTGCAGTGAGTAACATATGAAAATACCTAAAACAGGATGATGATGTGTGTTTTAAATTGAAATCGCAAACTAACATAAAAATTTATGTCACTGCGCTTTATTGCAAGATGACACCAAGTGGTGTATCCAGGAATCCCATCAATGAAGGGAGATGGGGGGGAATTTTGATGAGGGGGATTGGGAATGTTGACCAAGTGGTGTATCCAGAAATCCCACCAGCGAAGGGGGGGGGGGGAGGATTTGGATGAGGGGGATTGGGAATGTTGTGTTTGTACACAACAACAAGTTTTGTACACTTCTTTTTATATAGTATTTATATTCTTCTCCCTGTACTAATATCCAGACCCCATTTATTGGACCCTGGATTACCTGGATCTGAAATCCTGCTATGGGTAACTACATAATACTGCTGCACATGTCATGGTTGTCCATTTCTCAGGAAATACTTTTATTTCCAAGCTGGAATGGGGAAATTGTGGGAAATTGTACCGGGAAACATTATCACATGAACACATGTTTGGTTTGCTTCAACTACTACCGGCACTTGGTGACAGCTTTGGCTTACTACATCAGATTGTGTATTGGTAGAATGAGAGTAATGTTCATTGCAATGTTTCAATTGTGTCATATTATATTGAGAGAGCAATCTAAAGTTGCAAAAAAAAAATAAAAAAAAATAATGGAAACAGTTTTTTATAATTTCCTATTATTTTTCCAATACTTCCCATTTTTGGCTATTGATTAACTTGACAGGTTTGTTGCAGGCCCGGTATTCTCCTTGCAACCAGGGCACATGTATCATCACCATACAGTCCAGTACCTCAAATTCTATCAACAAATAGATCATGTTTGGTTTGGTAAACCACACCTTTAGAACAGTTTAATACAACACCACTGCTATGACTGGAAACTGTATCCAGAAAATTTCTGGTGCCAATGTGTCTGGGTTAAATCCAGATTTTACTGTACATTTTAATTTCAGTAAAGCTTCCTTCTTCTCCATAAATATTTCATTTTAAGTTTATAATAGACAATGATTTGGTAGCTAGATACTCAATCACAGACATAAAGTTTCTTATCAATTATATTTGCTGGTAATAATTTCTCAGGTATCACATAACAAAATTCTATGTAAAATGGTCAATTTGCTATACAACTGCAAAAATTGTATCCAGCAGTTTTTGTACACAGAATGTACAGATGTTCATCTTTACATATCAATGTCTTCTTTGATGTCATTTTAAATTTGATGTGGTGCTGCCTCCCCTCACTGAAGTATAAAACAAACTGGAGCATTGTAGTCTTAAAACAAATATTTCAATCATGTGCTTCCAATGTAGATTATAACTCATACTTGTTGAAGATTTATTACCATGTGGGTGTTGAATGTACATTATTATTTCAAGTCATATAGCAGACTATATTATGATGGGTTCACGTTCTAGATCTACTTGGACATAAACCTGTAAATCTGTCAGGTTTGGTATCTTCAGCATTGGATTATTATTTACACAGCTGTCTCATTACCATGCTTGGAGTACACCACCCTCCTCTCTTCCATTAGTACCGTCATGATCATAGGATGTATATTTTGATTTGTCATCTCTTTTTACTAGATGTCAGTTTTCTCCCACAAAGACTTGGATCATCCTGCCTTGAAATAGAAGGGCAAGGATCTTAAACCATTGATGTTTATAACATGTGATTGTCTTCATGTCTCCAATCTATTCATGTCATGTATGTTTAATCTATTTGATGTTTGTCTGCCTAAAGGTAGTCAGCTTTTTAGCTTGCTAAATTTGGTGTGAGTTTCCAAAAGTACAGTATTGTCCTGGAGGTTCATAATTTCATGTTATGTTTTCAACTCTTCCCAGAGATTTAGGGGTCACCTTGTTAGACAATTAAACATTTAATGAGGAACATAGAATAGGTGGCAGTGTTGAGTTTAACCATTATAGTGACCATTTATATACAATTTTCTATTATATTTGATCACTTCAATGTTGATCAATTATCATTCTTTGATGCTAAGTCCACAAATGCCTGAACTCTTGTGAGCCAAATATGCATTTTTTTTGGTCCCAAATGAATACAATGCTTAAAACTTAAAACACAAACATTACCTATTTTGTAATGCATCCAGTTTTATCTTGTGATAAACTTTCTTTCAAAATGAAACATGACTTTGTTGCCTGTAGCCAAGATTTTTATCAGTATTTACTTTGAAAATCTTGCTTTTTAGAAATATGTGGAACTTCAAAGTTGCTTTCTTGTTCAATAATAATCTGATATAAACTTGATTGATGTACTGTGTAATTTAAAAAGTAGTCAGGCAGAATTTTGTCTCTCGGTTAGATATTTGATACTCTCTGTATGATTATGATTCTTAAATCTGAGACGATTGGCCTCCTAGCTGGTTTGAATATTGAGTCTTTGTATCAGCATGAATGTCTTTGTATCATCGACATGGCCTCAAAATATACCGCATTCACCCAAAATACACCCCCCCCAAAAGAAAAAGGTAAGAATTTGTTTTTCGCCAAGAATGCAAGTATTGTTGATTCGTGGTTGTATACGTAGATGTAACTAATTCAAATGCACAAGGAGCATACTATTAACCAAGTAGGAAAGTTATTATCTTAATATGGTGATGTACCTATGCAATGTAGTATGAGACTCTATCCAAACTAACTAGCAAATGTCATGGTTTCTTCACTCTGTCAGATATATACACAAATATTAGATACAATTCACAGATTCAGTAACTGTGTATTAAATCAAGGCCCAATCTTCCTCAAGTACTGCAAACTAATTGAATAAACTTCACTGTGCAGTTTGATCTTAGTCATGAATGTACATACTTTGCATTGCAGGATTATTTTACTTTACAGTTGTGGAACCAAGGCTATATAAGGGGGTGGGGATGGAACAGATGAGATTGGGTTAAATGTCAGATATTTTGTTTACAGTAAAACAGCTATCCTCAAACTTTAAGGCCTACAGCCCATGGATCTTCGACCCAACAGGGGGGGGGGGGGGGGGGGGGGGGGGGGGGGGGGGGGGGGGGGGGGGGGGGGGGGGGGGGGGGGGGG
>JAIPMN010002455.1:0-18850 GCA_020650975.1 Apostichopus californicus
TATATATATTTTTTAAATAATATTTTTATCTTTTGAAGAATAGTTTATTTCAGTTCTGAATTTAATACTAAACTTGACTTCACATGTTGACCTATTTAGGAAAAGGAAATAGATGTATCTCCTGGAAGTAAATGAAAGACTAACAGCCTCTGGCCAGAAAGTTACACACGAGTACCACTTGGGAGGCTGCGGCATGCTAAGGTTAATTAAGGATAATCCACTACAATGAGGTGGTAGGGGGTTGTGAAGGTACTGATTGAAACCTATATGATAACCATTGAATTGTACAATTCAGAATTTTCAGACGAAGCATTTTTTCCAGATTATGAGATGAGTGAATATGATCATAGACTACGAAAGTTTTCCTTCCAAGGGATAAATCTGGGTCAGCATACCTGTGATACTTCACGTGACCTTTTGGCTTAAAGTACCTGGCTCCTCTCACCGTTAGCATTCTCGGTTCACCATGTTTCTATATGAACCAAAAACCGATGGCTGAATTACGGAAGTGATATAAAATTATGATCACATCGCGTGTGTTTCTCGGAGTATGAAATTTTTTCTTCTGGCTCATTAATCTTCAATTGGAACATAAAACTCTAGAAGTAGGTGTGAGAATCCGATCAAATACTCAGTACCTGTTTTTACTGTACAGTAGGTTTGATATAACTCGCTCGCCAAATACAATTTTCAGCTAAGCCTGTCGTATAGTAGAATGTATTGTACAGTAAGATATTACAGTATATCTACAGGAATATATACAGTATGTCTTCAGGAAAAGGGCTGAAACGTACTCTGCTGTAGCCCTCGGTTATCGTTAGTTACTCCTAATTTTTTTCTAATCTATTTTTGCTCGGGGGTTACTACAGTATGTCTATAATTTGATGACCGAGAGGACATTCCTGGTGAACTGGAAGGAGAGTCCACTTTGAAGAGTCCACTTTGAAGAGTCCACTTTGAAGAGTGGTCAAACTACTTTAGCTTGTACAGTAGTTAGGTTATATTTTGTTTTTTGCTGATAAATATCCAACCCAGAAGGCTTGATAGGTATAGTCTACACTAAGGTGACCTGCATGGCAGCAGATTCAGTGGGGAGATGGCTCAAGATGGCCAGCGTAGGCTACCACACACTGTCCTCCTTCCCTACCCCTGTTCATGT
Organism: Apostichopus californicus; assembly: GCA_020650975.1. Taxonomy (NCBI): domain Eukaryota; kingdom Metazoa; phylum Echinodermata; class Holothuroidea; order Aspidochirotida; family Stichopodidae; genus Apostichopus; species Apostichopus californicus. The sequence continues at coordinate 1,160 of JAIPMN010002455.1, forward strand.
CCTCTATCCTCAAGGTACTTAGCTCAAGAGAGAAAAATTTGTGAAAAGAACACAGCGGCTAAAGAAGGAATTCAAGAAAACGAATGGATAGAACGTGTCCCTACCCAACCCCACCCCTCCCCATACCTACCCTGTCCCTACCCAACCCTACCCCTCCCCATACCTACCCTGTCCCTACCCAACCCTACCCCTTCCAACTGAGAACTTCACGGTGCATCCACCAATGATATTCCTTTGGTAGAACATTGCTATTCTATGAAAACTGAGAATCTTTTCTCCTGTAGTTATTTAGCTGACCTTCTATTAGAGGATATGGTGTGGTCAATGTGCTCCCTCTTTCCCTATCACCATTTCCCTCAACGTTCCCCCCCCCCCCCAAGCCGAGATCTGCATCAACACCTCCATCACATGTAGAACTTATGAGAAAGATTAATTAAGCAGCCAAAAGATATTACAGGAACTGCGAAAGGAAAGTCTACTGTAGCCATAGACTCTCTTGCGATATGTTTATCTCCAATTCATAAAGTTATTCAGACTATTGCAACATAGCACATTAAAGCATGTTTTATGTTATACATATATATTATCTTCACTGTACATAACTTTGTCTCAGGCTTAAACATTAAAGCCCATGCACAATAAATGCACATGGTTGAAACTCTCTCTTCCATCTTCATTACAGTACCCATGTACTGTAGAACATACAACACATTCTTATACATTACAGTTATTATTGGATTCATTAAATTTCTCTGTAATCCATGGAGTCTCGAATATGGCGAGAAGACCCTGAAGTGCTCTACAAACACAGTGTAAAAACACAACAACTCCCTGTTTTTTTCAGCGAAATAATTTGAAATTGCACAGTTTTGTTTCATCTCAATTTTGAGGTATTAGTAAACAGTAATTTGAATAGAGCTCAGAAGCCAGATGTCCCTGGAATGCGTGCAAGCAGATGGAAAACGATTTTGGACTGCTGAACGGTACCTGTCGTGTAGTAGCACGGTTAACGTAGATTTAGTGGATGTCTCCAGTAATGTATGTGCATGTACAGTAGTGCAGTTACATTACTGTAGCTACAGTACAGTAGATATGCAGTGGTAAGCAATAAACGTAGTTTAAAATACATTCCATCGAGAACAATATTATACTGTATATTTTGCATATGCAGACCCAACAGTTTTTGACTGCCTTGCTCTTTGCCTTTTTATAGTAATTATGGCCATTTTTCACAAAACATTTTGAAATGTCCATCTAAAAGCATTACATACAGTAGCAACCCCCAAACTCGCTTTAAGGACATTATGCAAATGGCCACGGTGTTTGAAAAGCTCACTACAGACCATCTTTGATTCTTTGACAATGTTTGCATATATATTTGACAAGTTGTATTCATTGCAGTACCTGCATAAATATTGGTGTTGACCTTGCTGTCATATATGACACAGACTGCTTATGACCAGGTTTTTAACTGAATTGTATAGTGATCAATATAATTCTGCTTCCGAGTGTTTCATTGTATAACGTAATTAGTGTTTTACAGTGGTCCTCCCTCTATATGATTTAATAGAATGCAAACCAAATCCAAGTCTATCTACAGTAAGGTCTATGCACAATTTACGTAGAGCAATAAATACATGGGCTGTTTTTCTTTCTTTTCTTCTCCCACCCCTGTGCGTGCCCCTTCCTTTGTTCCCTTTCTTGGTCGGCTGGCATAATTTGTTTTTCAAATCCCTATCATGTACATTTTTGTTTATGTGATCAGCACTCGATCTGTATTGATTCGTCTGTACAAATATGATCAAGTACATTGGAATTTTATAAAATGGAGCAGGAATGATTTTTGTGCAAGCAAGGAATCTGTATTAAGTTACTGTAAATAGCTCTAAACCAAACGTAAATTAGCATATAATTCAGTCCGGGTATAATTGCGATCAATGTCTTTTCCATAGTTTGCAATAAAGTTGTTCTACGACCAACATTGAGTGAGATAACAATAGAGTGGGCTCTTGTCATATGATCCATACCACTTCAGTAGGCCATACAGTATATGTTACAGGAATAATGATACTGAAGGCTGCTTTAATATTGCATCATACTGTATACAGGGATGTGCCCATGCTGGGCGGCACTGGGCGGCCCCGCGCAGCACTAAAAATTACCGCCCAGCACTGTCTTAAAAATCATGAATCCCTCCCAGCACTATTTTCATCTAAAATCCTGACATTCCTAACAATATATTCCACATAAATTGGGCCTAGCCTATGCCAAAATCATAAAGACTAATAATGCATCAGTTACGCATGCGAGAAACATTACTTACGGCTCTCAATCGGTCCCTTGTAAAATCTCTTGGAAACAGACTAATAACTTTTACCAGGTACGTAATATATATTTCACTAAAACAATATTAAAAAATGTAAATTGTCAGCAAAACTAGTACTTGTGTATGTGCTTATAAAGCTACACAAGTGCCAGCATTTGGCATCTGAGCACCTTCAAAAATCGCCTCCCTCCCACTTATTCCCCTCCCCCAGGACGGGGATCAGTATACCCGGCACACAGGAAATCCTGGGCACATCCCTGTGTATACAGTACATTTTGTATGGGAACATCTAATACTTCCGTAGCTATTGTGAAGAAAGATGTGCTAAAGTGATATCTACCAGCAAATTCATAGTCCTTGTCACAGTGCCTTCCTTGTATAATTGAAATCAATGTTTTTTGTCAAAGCTTGCAATGAAGTTGTTCTAAGACCAACTTACACTAGAGTAGGCTCTTGTCATATGATCCATACCACTTCAGGAGGCATATAATGTTACAGGAATAATCATACTGAAGGCTGCTTTAATATTGCATCATATACAATTTGTATGGGAACATCTAATACTTTCATAGAGCTATTGTGAAGAAAGATGTGCTAAAGTGATATCTACCAGCAAAATCATAGCCCTCCCCACAACAAAAAATAGAAAAATTAAAGTAAGTTATGTCCAGGTAATGGTGCAGACTTTACCTTCAAATCTCACTTATGAGCATACTGTACTTTAACAGTAACACTGTCGATGCAAGTCTGCAGTGTGCATTTTATTGCCTTTGTGCTAAGTTTCTCACATCGGTATGCACCTACAGCACGTTAGGCTACAGTAGTAGCTTAATTTAATTATTAACGTACATCGTATTATCACATCAATTGTCAACTAGGTTTAGGTGTCATGCAAGTAAGTGTATGTACATGGGTGTTTGCTATTTTGGTATCTACATGAAAAACACTTTCAAAAAGGAGTGAAGGCTGAAGTACCCGTAAAACCTTGCCAGCAAAGAATTAAGTGTTAATTATCAAGCTTTGTGATTGGTTTGACTACAGTACTGTAGATCAGTTCACACCAGTGTGATTGCAAAACGGGCGTGTTGGACTGGGTGTGAACAGTGACTACGATTTTACCCTCCGAAACATTTTAAAAAAACATTTGAGTCGGTTATTGATGCTTCAGACTTGGCAATGGGCATACATGTGCGCTCTAGTGTTTTATTATTCTAGATAACTACAGACTTATAGCCTTGACCCTATATATTACTCAAGTTTGTTGCAACAATAAAAGCTTTTGCAATATTTGTTATTCCTTAAGAAACATTCCCACGTCGGTCAGTACTTTTAACTGGTGCTGTATTCGATAGGTTTTGATGGGAAAGGGGGGGATTGGGGGAGGGGGAAATTTGGCTCTTTTATTATAACATCATGTGCTTTTGATGCATCAAAGAGCGTGATGTTCATGTGAGTCAATTTGCAAATACTCTAACATCAACTATATTGTTTTGTCTAGGAAACAAGACATTGTTATCCTTGATAAAATACCCTGTTGTCATAAATTATACCCTGTTGTCATAAATTGTTCAATTGTTTCCTATGTATGTTAATCTGTAAAACTAATTCATAAATTCACTAGTTTTGTATTTTCCTGACATTGTTATCCTTGAAAGAAAAACATGTCGTCATAAGTTGTTCAATTGTTTAATACATCTTAATCTGTAAAACTTATGCATGAATTCACTAGTTTTGTGTTTCCTGACATTGTTATCCTTGAAAGAAAAACATGTCATCATAAATTGTTTTATTGTTTCCTACATCTTGTGAATTCATTACTTTTGTTTTTCCTGACATTGTTATCCTTGAAAGAAAAACATGTTACCATAAATTGTTCAATCATTTTTTCCTACATGTATTAATCTGTAAAACGAACGCATGAATTCACTTATTTTGTTTTATCCTGTCGCTATGTTTCTCTACATGTGTGTATGTGTGCGTTTGTTTTGTATTCTGACCGAGGACTTGAACAAAAGAATTCCAGGTCCTTGGTTGTGATTTCTAAAGAATCACCACGTCCTCGGAAGAATTCTATTGTATGGGGTATTGTTAAGGTTAGGGTATGTGGATTTGAACAATGGAAAATACAATGGGGTCCTCGGTCTGAATGTAATACAAACATGTATGTGTGTGTGTGTGTGTGTGTGCTATAACTTTCACCCTCAGTCATAGTGTTAATGCCTGTACCTTGCTTCTCATTTACCTAAAATACTGCACGCCGGATAACCATTTAAGTCCCTCTCGTTTCTAGGACTTTTATTGTCCAAATGTCCATGCAACACATTTATTGTTTCACTTTATTCTTTCAATATTCCTGTCGTGCGTTCTTCTTTTTCTTTTCATTTTTTGTGAATTACTTCTTTCCCTTCTAGTTCATGTATTACAGATCATTTGACACAGATGTGTGAGGCACAAAAAAGGACATTTGTAAGAGAATATCAGAATAATAGTTTTGTTTTGGAACCAAGGCTTATCCCAGAGATGCCCAAAATTTCAGGTTCTCTGATTTTTTATGCTTATTTTGTCTCCAGATGATGAAATCTTATATTTACTTCGCTCCTTGCATACCTGTCTCCTCACGCCCTTGCACACATTCTGCGGTGTCTATAATATCCATGGTAACCCTTTAACACTGTGCACCCTTCATGACCGGCTCCCCGGTCATTGCCCCTCCTTGTTCTGCCATCTTAAGCGCCCACACGTTTTTTTTCGATCAGAATTTTCCCTTCGGATGTAGTCCTTACGGTAGCAGTAAGTTTTGGATTTTTCAAGCCCAAGTTGGAACTAAGTTATGGCACTATATTCTTCTGTTCTTATCTGACAGTGAAATGAAGCCTCAATTCTCAAAAGTTAAAGCTTACACAATTACCAAACTTTGCAGTATATTCCAAATTTTACTCAATTTTCCTTCACAGACTGAACTTTTTGTATTGTAAGTCCAGTTGTTGATTCATTTTGTTCCAGAAGGTTTCTTTGAAACATGCCAAGTACGAAGTACGGGGCTGCTCATTGTCTCGTAACTTCACAGTTTGTGAGTTGCATATCGCAGGGAAGGGTGACTTGACCCTCTTTACATCATGATCAGGTTGAACAGCACTTATCCCCAACACATATAGCCAGCCTACCTTGATGTACTATATATACATGCAAGCAGCTTGCATATAACCTTTACCTACAGTAAAGCCTTTACCTACTGTACCTACTTTTACCTACAGTAAAGCCATATAACCTTTACCTACCTACCTTTACCTACAGTAAAGCTTTATAACCTTTACCTACAGTAAAGCCTTTACCTACCTTTACCTACCTACATTTACTTACAGTAAAGCCATATAACCTTTACCCACAGTAAAGCCTTTACCTACCTTTATCTACCTACCTTTACCTACAGTAAAGCATATACCTACAGTAAAGCCATATTACCTTTACCTACAGTAAAGCCATATAACCTTTACCTACAGTAAAGCCATAAAACCTTTACCTACAGTAATGCTCAGAAGTGACAAACTGATGTCTCTGCTTTTCCTGCTTTAATATTTTGTTACTGTACTTCGTTGTTGTTCTGGAAACGGAATCTATAAACTTTCAATATCTATGTTTATGTTGAATGTTTCCGGTATTTCCTGCTACTGTATGTTTTGTTAGTCCTGTAATTTACAGGTGTATGATTGTACTATTTATCCTGAGTGTATATACATCCTGAAATGTGAATTAATTGAAAGCCTGACATATGTATGTACACTGTATATACAGTAAATCTGTTAATTCTAGAGGCAGAACTTTATATTATTTTAAGGCTGCTTAAGTGCTTTTAATATGTGCAGTCAAGGTCAGATAAAGTCTTCATAATAATAAGTAAAATTTATATAGCCCATATTCAGCAAAGCTGCTCAAAGCGCTTTACAAATGTAAAACCTCAAAAAAAATAGTAACAAAACCAAAATATTATAAATATAGAACCAATAAGGCAAAAAATGTAAAAGCCAAAGCAACAATATAAAAAACACACCGGTACTAAACGATACTAAAAACTAAAACGCATACAGTCCAAAACAATTTCAGAAGTATGTAAATAGTAAAATAGATTAAATCATAGTCAATGTTTAAATATAAATAAGTATGAGAAACTATAGTACAGTAAGACAATTATTGTAAAAGCCTAAAACAGTTAGTAATAAACACCCAATACCAAACGTTTAAAATTGAACCCTAAACGTAGTAAATAAATTTATAAAAATAGATTCCAAAAAAAATGTCATCTTGAGATATGCAGAAATTCATGAGATCATGCAGGACTGCCAATGACTTTACCTTTTAAATACACCTACAGTAACATAGATTCCAAACTACAAGTGTGATTAATTTTTTTCCCTTCATACCTGGCTTATCTGTCTCCCCACAACCTTAGCACTCTCGTTCTGCCATGCCTAGAACAAACCGGTTACCTTTCAACACTGTGCGCCCTCTATGTCCGGACCTCTCCGGTCAATACCACCACAACATGCCTAGACGTACTTTGTTTTGTGCGTGGATTTTTTTTTCTTCCCATCTTCAATTTGTTCAGAACTGTGTTTTCTTGAGACCTTCTTCACCTTTTTGGAATAATGAGTTTATTCTGTGACACCCTGAGATCATGGAAATGCATATAGTCAAATATTCTGCATCTTACAGGTTCACTCACTGTATCTAAACTTTCTACATTCAAAAGTCTACTTAAGACCCATCTTTTCACTTGTTCTTTTGTAAATTAATCTGCTTTCATTGTAAAACGCCTTGAGCAGTGACTTTTGTCTACTGATTTGGCGCTATATAAGTCTCATTTATTATTATTATTATTATTATTGAAGAGAGTTGATTCTAAGAGTATAGCGTATAGGTGAGAGTACAGTAGCCTCCGTACAGGGAGGAGGCTACTCCTGGTATACTGTAGGTTAGGGAAGGGAAGGGGAAGCGGTATCATAAGAAGTAAGGGCATTGACCGGAGAGGTCCGGACATAAGAGGGCGCACAGCGTTAAAAGGTTACCAGTTTATTTTGGGCACGGTTTAACGAGAGTGCTAAGGTTTGGTGGAAGACAGGTAAGCTCATCACTCATAAATATCCAACCCCGTAAGTTTTGGGAATTTTTCTATTGGTAGGGGAACGAAGGTGGTGGGAGGGGGTTGAAGAGGGTTGAAGAAAACAAAAAGTTGAAAAAAAGGTTGGCACAAAAGTTTTGTTTACAATAAAAATTATAGCTAGTTTCTGCAATCCAGGAAATATTTTGGTCCATATAATTTTTTGGCCTCCCCATTACACATAATATATACTTATATTTTTTCTGGCCCATAAACTTAAGATAAGTCTTAAAACAAATACTGAAATATTATTACCCAATATTCATTTTCTATGTTCATTGATAAATTCGTTAGCCTCACCATTTCCTCATAAAACTTATTAACCTTCCAACATTTGAGATTTAGGATATAAAACAATATATGAAATATTCATAGTCAGTTTACTTGTACATAATTTGTTACATAATTGACTTTTTCCTAGAATTCACAAGAACCTCTTCAAAGCTACAGACATCAGTTCTGTACACTGTCTTTGCACAGGATGACCGTGTAAAAAACATCCAGAGTTAATTAACGAGAGCACCGTCAATCATGTTATTGATCTCCTAAGTTTGATGTAAATTACCATGATGTAATCAATCAATAGAAGGCTACATGTACTTTGCAGTACTTGTAAATAAAAATTCAGTTTTATCTGCTGGTGGTGGAAACAGAGAGTGCACACTTCAAAAATTGTTCAGTTCAGGAGGATCTAGTAAAAAAAATTAATAATAAAATATATACATTTTTTTAGTGTTTTGGTGATCTTTTGTCGATCAAGTACAGGGCATTATATGGAGCATTTCATTTTCTGCTTATTATCTAAATACTGTGTTTGTAAAGCTATCCATAACATAAAAGAAAAAAGTGGAAGTAAGTGAAGCACCTATCATCTGAGCTCCCCCTTTCCTTCCAAATTAAGGTCAAATTAAACTAAACTCAGATTTGCAAGGGCTGCATTATTGTAGAGATCTCATATTCGAATTACAAAGTACAACCTGAGAGCTGCTCAGTATAAACAACTCGCCAATACAAACCAGTCAGTGTGCGCATAATTCCATCTACCCTTATAAATGCCAACTTTGCCAGCTAGTAGCCTGGGGTCAAATCTCTAATTTGCATTCATTATTATGATTGTCCTCCAGGGTTTCCTGCTTACGGGCGATTTTGAGAGTGGTTTTGAGAATTTTTACATTGTATATACATGTCCTCAGAATGCAGAGAAAGTTGTCCTCATAAGGGCAGTAATGACGTCCATTTTCTTTTTGAATTTAAATAAATATTTGTTTTCTATGGTAGCTGTATCATCCATCAGAAGTTACTGTACTTTTCAGTTTTACAATCTGGTCTGTGTACTGTCGCTAAAGGGGCGAAAGAAAGCAATTTGTTATGATTATATACAGCTAGGGCAGTATTTGACACGCAATTAACTTCACGGCATGCTCTTTATCCACTTTAAAAACGTGAAAGGTTTTGAAAGGCATTAGTTTACTAAAAGCCTGTTTAATGTACACATGAACAGTTATAATGTTAAATAGGTTAGACATTTCACAGCTTACTTAAATTAAACCAAAGCAGACTGTCATGTTTCACTTCACACTTGTTGGATCTCCAGACATGTAGTTGGTGCTCATTCCCACTCAATGCATTAATTCTACAGATCAATAGCCTAATTGTCTGTGGTTCATACTTTACAAAGACTATCATAGGTGTCATTTCTGTCCAAAATAGTTCTTTCAATTTGTAATTCAAAGCTAAACCATTCAAGTTACTATCAGTAGATTATTATCAACTCCTATGAACAGACTTTTATGTACATGTACAGTATGTACGAATGTACATAAAAAGTATAGGCACGGCCTATTAATTGCACATCTCAAATGATATGCTCATGCCGTTCAGTATTCGTTAGGGGAGGATGTGTATTTATTTTTTGTCAGGTAGGGAGGGGGAGGGAAGGGTTGAAAGTAAATTGCAGGAAAAGAGGAGTGCTGGAGATAAGATAATTTCTTGTGGAATTGGGAAACATGTATGCTGTGGCATTAACACAAATCAATGTTTTGCAGTTCTGCAAAAATGGTCAAGCTTAATACTGTAGCATTATTATGAGTGGGTAGGTATATTGCTGTTCTTAACATGGTAGATAACAATATTAGGAAAGAGAAAAGATCACATTTGGAGACTTAATTATAGTGATTTTTGTTATGCAAATGTTTCTCTTTGTTTTGGTTCAATTAAGGTTGTGTTTCACAACGCTGGTCTCTTGTGTAAATATTATTCTTACATCAACGTACAGTACTGTATCTTCTTGTGTACTGCCAGCTAATCAGTTGGAACCACAATAAGTTGATGTTCAAACACAGTTATCTGATTTACATTCAGATTATGATCATTATCTACTTCATTTGCATAATTCTAAGTTCAATAAACCAACAAGGAAACAATATTTGTTCGACCATGAATCATTCTTTGACTGTAAATTATGGTCAATAATACTGGATTTATTCACAATCATGTGTTGAACAAACTCTGCAGCCCCTAAGCAAAGTTGAAAAAGCAGAGGTTAAAGCAGCATTTTGCGTCCTTTTCTATGATTTTTCTCAACCTCACTGACTCCACTATGCCATAATGACATACATAACTAGCTTATCTATTTAAATCTTACTTCAAATGGTGGCATAAAAGTCGAAAAATTTGCAACTTTCAACTTTGTTTTTCTCCAAGATATTATCCGTTGGGATCCCAATAAACCTATAGATATTTAAACACTACGAACGTCATTGACCAATACGTAATACAACACCATGCTTGATTTGTGTACAGTCTATATGGCAGTTGTACCAGGGAGTTCCATAACAACTCCCTGGTTGTATGGAACGCAAAGTCTTGAATCTATATTTAGCAACGGCTCATAACTAAACCTGCATCTCTGATTGGTTGAATTCAAACTAGTGGGTTTTGGGCGCACTGTATGCGATTAATTTTAAATGTGGTATTTGTCGTGGACACTGTTCTCATTTTCTGCAAATATCCTTAATTACTCGCCAATTAAAGTTGTTGGCAGGGAAAAACTTGGCTAATATCTTAGTTTGCTGTTTTGTGATTGATGTCAAAAAGTCGATGGATATGTCAAAAAAGTAGAAAACAGCGACCAAACGCAAAGTGCTGCTTTAAAAGGAGACACCAACCCAACTATATAACTATACCCAACTACTGTATACTATATGTATGACAAACCAACTACAGTATAAATGTATGACAACCCAACTACAGTATACTATATGTACATGACAACCCAACTACAGTATACTATATGTATGACAACCCAACTACAGTATACTATATGTATGACAACCCAACGACAGTATACTATATGTATGACAACCCAACTTCAGTATACTATATGTATGACAACCCAACTACAGTATACTATATGTATGACATTCCAACTACAGTATACTATATGTATGACAACCCAACGACAGTATACTATATGTATGACAACCCAACTACAGTATACTATATATGTATGACAACCCAACTACAGTATACTATACTGTATGTATGACAACCCAACGACAGTATACTATATGTATGACAACCCAACTTCAGTATACTATATGTATGACAACCCAACTACAGTATACTATATGTATGACAACCCAACTACAGTATATATGTATGACAACCCAACTACAGTATACTATATGTATGACAACCCAACTACAGTATACTATATGTATGACAACCCAACTACAGTATACTATATGTATGACAACCCAACTACAGTATACTATATGTATGACACAGTTCGTTGGGAAGAACAACCCCTCCAGATGGCTAAGAAATATCTTGTTCAGTTTTTGGAGATATATTTAAGTCTTGTCTGCAGGGATATGTCATTTTTTGTAAAATCTATGATATCATATAGTACTACTAGAATCTACAGTATACATACTATATGTATGACAGCCCAACTACAGTATACTATATGTATGACACAGTTCGTTGGGAAGAACAACCCCTCCAGATGGCTAAGAAATATCTTGTTCAGTTTTTGGAGATATATTTAAGTCTTGTCTGCAGGGATCTGTCATTTTTTGTAAAATCTATGATATCATATAGTACCACTAGAATCTACAGTATACATACTATATGTATGACAGCCCAACTACAGTATACTATATGTATGACACAGTTCGTTGGGAAGAACAACCCCTCCAGATGGCTAAGAAATATCTTGTTCAGTTTTTGGAGATATATTTAAGTCTTGTCTGCAGGGATAGATCTGTCATTTTTTAGTAAAATCTATGATATCATATAGTACCACTAGAATCTAAAACCTTGTATTTTCTCCTTTTTTCTTTTCATATTTTCAAGGTTATTTTCAATAACAACAATATTGACATCATTAGGTCAATCTTAAGATAATTTGTAAACCTGTAAGCATAATTTGTAAACCTCATCTTCATTTACAGAAAATAAATGTAGTACTAATAAGTAAATAAAAACATTAAAACATAAAAGCACATGTGACTTTATGATGTTCTTTTTAGACTTGATCAAGTCTTCAGCCTTGTGTGTGAAGAAAGAGGACATATTTTAAAACCTGTTGTATCTCCGAAATGGAGTAAGACTTTTCTTAGTTTATTCAGGAAAGTTGTTCATGATAGTTACCAGTCCTCTATCAAATAGACATTTAATGATAGTTGGGTTTGTGTCCCCTGTTTAAAGCTGTAAGATAGTTTGTGGCAGACGCTCCTTGGAATAGTTGTTTATAAACTGGTATCTTAAAGCAGCTCTTTTTGTACTTGATTCGTTGATTTCTCACAATTTCACCAGAAAATGGATTGGATATTGCCAAAATCAGAAGAGATCATATTAGACCTAGAAGTCTGTAGATTTTTATCAAAATGTGGAAACTGAAAGTCCATTAATAGTAAGTAATTATATAGAGTACATAATTTTGATCTCAAAGTTTTGCAAACGTCCTGTTTTACGTTGTCTAGTGTTGTTTATCACATAAGAACAGGAAAAGAGAAAAGGATATTTGTATTGAAGATTTCCCGCTCAGTTACAAGTGTCCTGGCATTGTCTGATAATATGAGTCTAAGTGAGCATTCATAATGTGCACATAAAACTCGGTATTTAGATCTCATTGTTTCAAAACAAAAGCCATTCAGGGTGTAGTATCAAGTAACAGCTGGTAACCCCATTGTACAGGATATGAGATTGAAAGGCGAGATGTCCTTCATAACACTTGTTATGGAACATTTGTTCCAGTTACCTTCAAAAGTGAAACTTGAGTGGGAAGTGTTTGTAAACTGTTACAGTGTATGACTCTCACGCAACCACGTACTTGGATGTTAAAACATTAAAGTGTTTGTAGGTGCTTATTTTTCTCTTTCTAAATGCACTCTGACCAAGTGGGTTTAATGGTGAAAAACCGTTGCAATCGAAAAAAAAGATATTTGTTTTCTGTTGCCCTTATGGTGCAAACGATTTACCATAAAATCAAATTTCCCAGCCTTTAGTATGCATTTGTATGAAAAATTGTAGTGAGCAGTTTCTAGGTTAAGTGACCGATTTCATTCTTACTGGTGATGTACATTTGCAAGTAATTTAGACCGTAGTGTAATGTACATGTACGCCTGTTGCTGACCTTGTGAATTCATAATGTAATGTTCATAAGATAAGAGGATAATGTGAAGTTTGAAGACCCCACAAATGAGCACGGTCCCTAAATAAACCCTGCAAATCTCTCACAAATACCATACGCCTACGTTCTGTTAACATATTCAGCAGTGTGTGCCAGACACAGTGAGGCTAGTTCACTAGGTATGGCACCAAGAGCTCAACACACCCGTGCTATTTATTAACTACATGTGGTTAAATCTAGCAGATATAACATTGTATCACAATTGTTTACTTCACAAATTTTAATTACAAACTGTGGCAAAGATATCGAAACCTCAGGTCCTTCATTCAAGAAATGATTAACTTCTGTAATAGGTTATTTGTTTGTCCTTTTTTATACCTTGTATGTACATAATTTGTAATACTAATCTGTGTATACTTTAGATAAGATTTATTTGTACAAGTATCAAAGTGGTTTGGATTTTCTGAATTGATGAGATTGCATTTGATGTTTGATATAACAATACTTTCTTTGTTGTTTTTACCCAAAGGTCTCGCCTCCAATCACCTGATCAGGGTAATCATCTATGTATCCTCGATAGCGTCCATGCCCCCTTCTGAAACCACCATCGCAGAGATGTTAAAGAATGAGGCCGGCTATGCAACAGGGTTAATAGGTACAGTTTTACAAACTAACAGAATATATGTTGACTTTTTGTTCCCCCTCTCCCCCCCCAAATCCACCTAGACTTAAATGATTAAGTTGCATTTTTGATTGTGTGTGTCAACCTCTTAGTTGTAATCAAACAGTTGGCCTTTTTTTTTCTTTGGTTGTGTTTACTGCTTGTTATATTTTAGTTTTTCTTAGTTTAATATTCAACTTTTTATATCGTTAGATGAAGGTTGAAACCACATCGCTATTTCTGTAACTTGGTCTCTTTCATCTGAACTCTCCCCTAGTTTTGTGTGATGTGGTGGTTAACCCTAACTTGGCCTATAGATGATACCATGGTGTGTTGATGTATTGATACTGCATGGAGTTGACTAGAAATGAATATGTTGCACAATTGTGAGCCCTGTAAATGCCATTGGCCCTAAAGGAGATACAAATCAGGCCATCAGCTTTAACTTATTCAGTATGATCAAAAAGATCTTGCTCCGTTTGTGAGATATATATCCTAGTTGCAAAGTTGCCATTTTTGCTGTCATTTTGCCATTTTGCCAGATTTTAAAAGCAAATTGACTTTCTCTTTATTTCTCTATTAATATTTCCCAAGGTGGAATATTTAACAGTTCTATTGAAAGTAGAACCGTTGGCATCATGTTAAGAGATTTAATATTTTTGATTACAGCATTTGCAAAACTCATCTCCGTTGTAGTGAATAATCCATAATAATAAAAACCAAACACAGTAACAAACTGAAGCATACATGTGCAGTTGGATGATGTCATAATTTAGACTTGATCAAGTCTTCAGCCTTGTTTCTGTAGGAACATCTCCCAAATTGGAATAAGTTTTTTCTCAGCTGTTTGAGGAGGGATTCATGACAGTCTTTCCTATCATGAAAAATAGACCAGTGATGATGGTTGGATGTGTCTTCCTTAACACAGCCCTGGTCGGATAGCTTTAGATGAATATTTAAGAGAAGCTTTCTGCAATTATTCAGCAAATTTGACTGAATCTACAGAATATTACCCAAACAAAGATTACCATTGTTTCAACGTAGACATCCTAATTGTATATATTGGTTAGTTTCCACCCCCACCCCACCCATTTCCATCCACAACCACTACTTCTCGCTGAAACTTGACTAAGCATGATAAATGGAAGGATTTTAATATTCGCTTGTTTGCTGTCGTAGGTTTAGTCTCTGTAATCAAAATTTCCATATATCACATATTTATAAACGAGCAATTGCGATACATTCTGGTGGTTACTGCTGATATGAAATTGAATGTACTGTACCCTTGTCATTCCTAGAACCAGCCACGTAATTTAACATCTAGTTTAATATAAATTTTATTAACCTCATTGGAAGAATGGTTCACATGGCAACACAAGGCAAAAACTTGCGTTTATTAGGTCAACAAATTCAGACAATCAACACCATGGCATCAAATCAACAAGATTGCTGCGTTCCAGAGGTTTTGCCGGAAAGAATATGTGACATATCTGGTAGCTTTCCTGGTTTTTGCCGATTTCGGCTTTAATATTGTTGTCTGATTGTAAACATCTAAATGAGCCTGGCTTTTATCTGACAACTTAGTAATAGGACAGTGTGCGGTAATATTACTTCACCATGGTGTTAAGAGAACGTCTATTTTAAGGGTCAAGGGTTGTTACGATCTCTTTGATTTGGCTTTCGATTTATCCTTCAACTACTTGATTTCACCCAATGATTTGATTTATTAGATTCTGTCAAAATGAAATCTAGATTTAATACAATTTGTATTGAAAGCATTGAGAGTAGAACTAGTTTAAACAAATTTCCCTAACTTTGTGCATGCGTCAGAATTTACTGCATAATTCCAGTATTTATGTGGCTGAAATAAATCGTGAAAATGCTGATCAGAATGTAAAATTGATGTTTACCCTCTTGCGCTGTATAGATTTTAGCCGTTGCTATCGAGGCTGTGTTGATTAGAATTTAACCCTAACGTTTGAACTTGAAAGTTGGCTTTCAAGCATGGCAGCTACAGTACAGCATCTGTCAGTGTGCAGCTACATATGTATTCCACACCCATTATGCCAAGTTATGATAGTAACCGTGGTTACCACACAAAAGTTACAGTACACCACAAAACGCAGAAGAAAGGCAGCTTTCTTCCTTTCTCAAATTTTTTTTTTGGGGCGATTCCTTCTCCTTCCTAGTTTGTGTTTGCGATTCCTTTTCGTTTCGTAGTCTGTGTTAAAGTAAGACAATTTTTACTCTCGATTTCAATAGGTAAATGGCATCTTGGTACCAACTGCGAATCAGAGGACGCTTGCTCGGACCCCAACGGCCAAGGGTTTGACTACTTCTACGGACTGCCGCTGACAAACCTGAAAGATTGCGGACATGGCAGCGTATGGCAAGTCTGGAGAAGCACGGTGTACAGGGATATATTCCTAGCATTCTTCGCCGTCGTGGCAGGAGCTATCTATCTCCGAATGAACGGATTCATCGGCAAGAACGGATTCCGGGTCATCGTCACCTTCGCGACCATATTAACGTTCAGCTTGTATTTCATGATGAAGACCATGGGCCTCATGAACTGCATACTGATGGAGAACAGGAAGGTTATAGAACAGCCGTTAAGTTACGATAATCTCAATCAGAGGTTGACGAGAAGGGCCATATCTTTCGTAGAGAGAAATCAAAACGAACCGTTCTTCCTAGTGATGTCGCACATTCAGGCCCACACTCAAATTTTCAGCTCAAAGCGCTTCATCGATAAGAGCGACCACGGCGTCTATGGCGCCGCGGTGGAAGAGATAGACTGGAGCGTGGGGGAGTTGATGTTGGCCCTAAAGAAGCTAGGCTTGGAAAACAACACCTTGGTTTATTTGACATCTGACAACGGCGCCCATATAGAGGAGCGGTCGGATGACGGAATGCGAGAAGGAGGATGGAACGGGGTGTACAGGGGTAGGTACAGAGGCATCGATCCAGAATGGTTTATATCTATATATTAACAATATTGGTAACAATAATATTGGTAACATGGTGTATATATATATATATATATATATATATATATCAGTAGTATTGGTAACATATATGTATCAATAATATTGGTAACATTGTATATATATCAATACTATTGATAACATTGTATATCAATAATATTGATAACATCGTATATATATATATCAATAATATTGATAACATGGCATATATATCAATAATATTGGTAACATTGTATATAACAATAATATTGGTGAAAATCGTATATATATATCAATAATATTAGTAACATTGTATGTTTATCAGTAATATTGTTAACATTGTATATGTATCAATAATATTGATAACATGGTATATATATCAATAATATTGGTAATATCGTATATATATCAATAATATTAGTAACATTGTATGTATATCAGTAATATTGGTAACATTGTATATGTACAGTATCAATAATATTGGTAATATCATATATCAATCATATTGATTACATCATATATATCAATAATATTGATAACATATATATATATAATATTGGTAACATCTTATATCAATAATATTGGTAACATTGAATTTGCATGGTCTTTTATACAGTCAACATCTTTAATTGTGCTGTATTGATAAAGCAAAAGCCCAATTACTCTGAAATTTCAAAAATCCATCCATCTGTATGGAAAATATCTGTATCAGTGTCCTGACTTCAGTACATGTCTACTGCTAAGAAATGTACTGTGATAAATTTCATAAAAATGATGTTACTTAAAGGCCCACTTTCAGTTTATCAATATTTTGTTTAGATGATACCAATCCACCTTATGTGTAAACAGAAGGTGAGATTTAATTGATGTTTCATGTGGGAGTGGGGGGGGGGAGGGTGGAGCACTATATTTGACCAGAATAGAGAGCTAGGTTAGATAAGGAAG
>JAIPMN010002455.1:18860-35180 GCA_020650975.1 Apostichopus californicus
TGGGGTGGGGGGGGGGGGAGAGGGTGGAGCACTATATTTGACCAGATTAGATAGTTTGGTTAGATAAGGAAGTGCAGAAGTACAAAAGAGATAGGTAAGTATTATGCCATGTTTTCATTCAACTGCAAGAGTGTGTTCTTCTATCACAGAGAACTGCTAGACCTCAGAGAGTCTTATACTGTATTTTCAGTCGTCTATTTAAAACACAGTAATTGATGTTTTTAGAGTTACAGGGTTTCCCTGCATGTAGAATGTATTTTGTTGGTCTACTTGCGACATCACATTTATGAAGAGTTGATTACCTGGAAAGAAGCATTTTCGCATTAGGTAAAGCAGAGTCAAGTTTCAGAACAGAATGTGTACAAGGTGTAAAAAAAAGTCCTCAAGCAACAAAATGGATTGATTATTCAAAAAGTATTGTTTGCTGTTAGCAGGGTCCATGAAAGACTAAAAATGCAGTCCAACCAATAACAAGAGAGTTAGAACCTCATTACTGCCTCAAGGAATTCCTCATTCCTCTTTATCATGTCTCTTACCCAGATCAGCAGGAAAATACTTTCCTATTAAGTCTTTTTGTCGAATACAGCTCTTAAATAGAAACATTTTACAGATCTCCTGTAGACATAAGTCGGACTGAAGAAGGTTCAATAAACTCAATCGTTTTGGTTACTAGAATTAGCAGTGCTTCCTTTCCCACTTGCAAATTATGCTGTATTTTCGTGATTTTGGCCGTGGAAATTTTTCTCTGAAACGCTGCCCTGGTCATGATACAACAATGATAGCAGTGTTTGTGTCTGTTTTTTCAAGATTTTCTTGGTTTATACCTGTCTCCTCACAGCATTAGCACTGTCACTCTACATTGTCTACAGTGAGTTGGTAGTTGTTTTAACACTGTACACCCTCGGGGACCTTAGCAACATGCTGTATTGTCTGGTAGAAAGTTATTTGCATGTGCATTCAAAGTGTGTTGCTTTCAAGTAATCATCAGCCTAGATGAACTAACATTCTATTGGGACATATGCTGTCACCCCAAGAGCATATTACTGTATATACAACACACAAAGCAACAAAACAATAATTAACAAAAATAACTAAAGCATTAAAAACCAGTATGGTGAGTTTGTTCTCCTACTATGGTAAATATAAAAATAATCACAGAAATACATGTCATCGCTTGTTTATTCCCTTCGTTGTACAGTATAAGTAATATCCAAACCAACTTTTCTTCTATACATGCTATATAACTTACTTTTTAACTACATCTGCCACAATCTTTCAAATAAACTTCTCAACCATGAAAGGAAACGATTGGGTGCCTGTAAGCGTAATCTGTGAACTGATGAAGCAAAGCACTCTAGATCTTTATTTGGTAATGAACTAAATGATGTGTATAGTGGCTCTCTCTTTCTGAGCATCCAATGTTTAAGATGAAACATAATTGAGGCCAGCATTTGTCGAGGCGGATGTAAAATGACATTATGTCCGTGAAACATTGCAGTCTTCATGCATCTGGAAGCGATTACACATTTAGTCAGTTCCAGTAGCATACTGAGGTGGAAAGGATCACCCTTTGTTCCAAAAATTTTCGTTGATTGACGAAACTGACCAATGAGAATCCTGGATCTAGTTTGATGGCCAAGTGTTGCATCATTAATCAAAATTGCCAGATGTTCCAGATTATTCCCAATGTCATGTAACATAGTTTCTGCTCTGTTTAACGCATGGCTACCCTACCAAGGCTATGCACAACATAGTGTTTCGTCTATCAATCTACCAGACTTTTTAAAAATAGGCCAAAGATGGTTTAACGATTTTTACGTAACGACGAATAGGCATTGATTCTGGCTCGAACATGTTCTACCATGGCAGTGTAATAATGTACTCTGTCTGTACATACAAATACATGTCTCCGTACATCTGTTTCTAAAACTGTTAGAGACTAGGTACATTTAACCATTTAGCACGGGGCACATTTGCACATATTGGTTTTTGCTTAATTGTAACATCAAGTTTAGGTGACAAACTTTTCTCACAGCAATTAGGGTTGTTATTATTGCCAGAACATTCAAAGGTTTACAGTAATACTGTATGTGCATTGTGATAATGTCAAGCCAAACCCCTCCCTTTCCCCACCTCTCCTCCCCAACCTTCCCCCTTCAGCCCAGTTTATATTGTCTTCATTTTCTGTCTTGCAGAAGAACTTTATTTCTCATAAAACTATTCCAATCTTGTGTTAAGTTTCTAAGGATATGTATTGAAATAATATTCAAGCAATATTCTTCACTCTTTTCATTTTTAGGGGGTAAAACCAACACATACGAGGGTGGAATCCGTCTCCCGACTATACTTCGTTTTCCTGGTGTGTTCGAACCTGGTTCAGAGGTGGATGAACCAACCCATATGGCAGACATGCTACCGACCGTGGCCAGTATGCTCGGCGTCCCAACCCCAGCCTCTAAAGTCTTAGACGGGAAGAACATTTTCCCCCTCCTGAAAGGGGAAGAGAAAATCACGCCTCATGAAATCATGTTTCACTACTGTGGCTCCTATGTACATTCAGCTAGGTACAGGCCACGAACAGGTAGGTCCAAACCCCCCCTGCGCTTGTCAACAGGGTAGAAAAAGTCGTTAGGTTTAACATTTAATGAAATTCGCACCATAAACTACTGTATCTGTTAGCTACAGCCTAACATAACATTATACTCAACTTTTGGCCACTATACAGGGAAATAATTTAGCGTCCAAATATTGTGCAGCAGTTTGGAAGGCAGTTACGACTCTCTCTCTTATAAATTGCTACGGTTCCTGTGAATAGAAAATTGCTATGCAATGTTGCGTTTGTAAAGTTTTGCATATCATATTTACAGTGCGATACTCGATAGATTACTCCCTGCCAGACCAAGGTTTTGGGAATATACGTTACTGTGGACATGTGAAACATTTGCTGCACAGGTTTGCACTGTAAGAAAACCACAACTTATCAAGTGGTCACTAACAGTATTATGGTTTGTTTTGTTCAAACGAGAGACATGTGCCACAGATTTGACGGTACTCTTGAGATCGTCTGAGAGACCACTTAAATCTACAAATAGAGCACGATCCTATCCAAAGAGCACTTAAAAGCAATTTTTTTCATTCGGTCTGCACTTTTGACAGACAGACCGAGTAATAATATGCAATGCCGTTTTTCAAATATCATCCGTGGGTGGAAAATGAAAGGTCTTTATTGAATTTTTAGAAATTTTTTAATTTAAGGGAAAGATTAGCTGAAAATTGTTAACTTCCAATTTGGCCGGTAGCATCATCTAAACACTGGCAACCCTGCGCTCTACAGTACCTCCAGGTCGCGCTTCAAAAGCACTCGTATTGACCGGTAAGAACAATTCCAAACCTCTATCCGATAGAAACATCATATTCATACTGCTCATACTGTCAATACAAGTGTCTGTATGAAGTGGGATTATGATAATACAGTAGAGAACACAATGTCCCAAGTCAGTGTTTACAGCCAGTGGGGAGAATTTTTTAATGCTTTGTAGCAATTTATTCAGTACTTTCAGGTCAGACTTCAAAGCACTCTTTACTGACACACAATTTCAAACCTTTTATCTAAATATATAGAAGAACATTCATAATGCTGGTAATAGTAGTATAAGTGCTTTGAAGCATGATATGAAAATATAATATAGAATAAAGGAAAAAATGACCCAACTGGGTGCTTTGTTTCAATAGGTATATACCTAGATACTATATCAGTATTAATCGCATGTCAAAGAGCAATAAAACAAAAAGAACTACATTAAAAATCTTTTTCGAATTTTACTTTCATATAATCATTTTACTCCTCAACCTAATGAAAAACATCGTTTTATTGGACCTTAGTATCGAATGTCGTCAACGGGTTACAAAAAAATCAACTAAAAAAATGTGCTTTGATAGTAAGTCTAGGTTTCCTGAAGGACGTCGTAGCTGTAAACCCGTGGAGTTCTTTTACAGAATGTACTTAGATCACATGATGCAGTGGAAGGGAACATAAAGGGTAGATGTTCATTCCAGGACAATGATTTGTACATTTTACACACAATTCAGAAATTCAGAAATTCAGAAACAGGTGTATAATAATATCGTTTTGGTTTTTACACCCTTGGTTATAGTCATAATCAACGTATCAGCTGTGTTGTACTTGCGTCGACAGGGGAGATACAGACACATAGATATATCGTATGAAAAACAATTCAATATCTTAACACACAATTCAAATACCAGGTTTGGATCCGCCCCCTTTTTAACCCCCATCCCCAAAAATGTTGTTATTACCAGAACCTTGCATTTTGACCCTAATTTAAAGCCTTCAGTAAATATTGCGCATTTCAGGTCACTACATGAAAGTCACCTTCAACGACCTCAAGGCCACACCCCTTACTCTTTACAAAGTTACACCCAAGATAATAATCACATTCAAAACACTGGTTGTATTATTCTTGCCACCTGAAGAAAACACTTTCATTTAATACTGTTGGCAGGCCGTACATATGCATAGATAGTTCTTGATTTAAGAAATGTTCTGATTCAAGTAACGTAATGTTTCGGTTTGTAAATTAATACAAGGAAATGACATTCTATTTCAGCCAGTAGCGGAGCGCACATACAGTCAGGGGGGGGGGGGCGGATGCCCGCCCTGACAGACTCAAATGGACTGCTGGCACCCTTTTCAGCTTTTTACCACTTTTTACTTATTCGCGATTATTGACTTTTTTATTGCGCTCTCATCTACCTATTGACATTTGTCACATTTTGTTGGTGTAATTTTCTGACAAAATGCTCTAACGGCGGTCTTTATGGTAATTTATCAATTGTTTTATCAATTTAGCAAGGCCCGGAAAGGGTCATTTCCGGCGATCTAGGGAGTATCTTTACTCCAAAAAATTCTATACCCTCCGCGCCAACCTGTGGTGGCGCTCCGCTTAGATAGTGTCGAAAGCGCCCCTACAGACCATTCTGGCCCCCCCTGACCAATACCCCTAGCTCCGCCACTGATTACAGCCTCAGATGCTGTACAAGGTTTGTTTGGAAACGAAACTAGATTTTGAATACATCCAATGTAATAGTATTGCAGTAAAGGAAAATGTCAATGCTTCTACAAACTTGAATTCAAAGGGGTTTAATAAGTTTTAATTTGTCATTGTGGATAAAGATATGCCCATTAATGCTAATCCTGATATGGATATGTTAACTTTGTAACCGTCCTTTCTCACAGTGTTTCTAATCTAACAAGTGGTCGATCTACAAATGTGTGCAACATCTTATGACATCTGCAAAAGCACAAACATTGAATGTTACAGTAAGACGATTAATTTGAATTCTCTTGTCACCAAAGAAGACTTACAAGAATATGAAAATGATAGCTTTTCAAAAGTTTTTTTTATCTATTTATCAATTATTTACTTCTTAAACATATTATGTGCCAGTGAATGTGTGCCTCATGGACATCCAGGCAATTTTTGTCTCCGTGGCTTCATAGAGTGAAACTTGGAAAATTATAGCTTTTCAAAACAAATCATCATATCTATCTACTCTAAAACATGAATCCAAATGAGCTGATATAGATAAATATGAAATGAATGTGAAATGTTATCTGATTTAACCTGTCTTTCAGAATCTGCAGTGTATAAGATACATTTCTACACGCCAAGGTTAACTGAAGGACCCTACGGACAGTTGGGATGCTTCCAGGTATATCCATGCCGATGCTCTGGTCGTTACGTCAACATCCACAATCCCCCAATAGTCTACAACCTAACAGCCGACCCTTCGGAGATGCGACCAGAGGACCCAAACGATCCGTACATCGGAGAGATCATCGACAAAGTTAAGAGTGCCGTGGACGAGCACAAGCGGGGGATCGAGAAGTCGCCGTACCAGTACGCCATCAGGAAAGTCATCTTCCGACCTTGGAAACAACCTTGTTGCGAGGGCAGTGTCTTTCCGTTTTGTAAGTGTAAGGAGAACACTGACTTTGTCCTGCCTCTGCCAGATGACGGTCCCCTCAAACCGGAGGTGGAGGAAATCATGCCAAAGGTGCCTTCCAGCTAGTCACCACCCCCCATCCTCAGGGATCACAAGAAAATATAAATAAATGCTTCGTCCAAATAACACCTCTAAAGTATAGATGTCACTCACAAACTCGGTCACTCTAGTCAGACAGATTAAAGAGGTGTCAAACAATTACATTCTTTTTTTTTTCTTTTCTTTTTTTCCCTTCTTTTTTTTCAATCTTTCCCAAAGATTTGGTGAAAACATTCCTTGACTAATCGTCGCTCATCATTGCGAAGATTTTTACAACGTGCAGTCTCAGTGACGATGTTTACTGATTTTACTCAAATCTATTTCATAAAAGGTTTGAATACAAAGATGGGTTTTTTTTTTAAATTTATCTCTTATTTACTTCTTAATCATATTATGTGCTAGTGAATGTGTGCCTCTTGGACATCCAGGCAAATTTTTGTCTCCGTGGCTCCATAGAGTGAAATTTGGACGATAAGAATCATGAATTGTTCAATTTATGGAAATCCAAATGATTTGTACACCCCACAATGGCATTGTTAGTGGGAAGAAAACTCCTTTTAATAATTTTAAAATTTATGTAGTTACACACCATATGGTCCATACTGTCAGTGTATGAATGTCTGCATAATACATAAGGATCACTGTTAAATTCTAGTTTTATCACAGCAAGCAACTAAGAGAGGAGATTGTAAGCTATCCTTCAAATAGCAAAGACTATAAATATATCAAAACACTTCACATTATCTATGTTCCATTTTCAGCTGACATATAAAGCAGTTTTGTTTGGCAACTTTTTGAAATATATGAAATATTTACTCAGATTTACTTTTTTTATTGGATCCAACTAGGATTTCACTAAAAATGGAAATTAATTAACAAGAATTAATTAATGAACCACATTCTTTGCTTGGTATTTTATTGCCATCACACATTATATTGTAGGGTAGAAACAGTTTGGAATTCAACTTGATAGTTCCCCCCCCCCCAAAAAAAAAGAATGATTTAAGTTGATTTCATTTTATGAAGTGAAGCTGGACAAAAACCAGTTACTGACCCATAGATGCTTTTTTGGGATCTTGCTATCAAGTGGTATAGAACAATTCGTAAAAAATAACTCAAAAATCTAGTGTAGCCAAAAAAAATGACCTATACCATACCTCACTCTGTTTTTAAATTGCACCAAGTTTGATATTTGATTAATCTTTGTAGATTACTATTAAATGGTAGAACAGCAGAATTGAGGGGAAATAAATCTTGTTAGATATATAAGAATCATTAGGAAGCAAAGTTTTAGATATCCTTCACTCAGTTTTTTAACCTTGAATTTTGTACAACCCTGAAACAACAGTCCCACATAGTTTGGTTTGAGAACAGTTTTGTTACCATTTGAACAAAGGCTTTTTACTTTGAGAATTTTTTTTTCATTATTAATTTCTGAAAACACAATTGGTATGGCACTATTGTCATGAACACCATGGAACCGAAATTGTTATCCAGGAATAACAAATGATTGCATTCACACAATGACCTCTTTGTTAAGGTTGGGGGGGGGGGCTGTGAATGTAGGTGTGAACAGATTTTGCCACTTGCTATTCAAACATAGCCAACAACTGTTGTTATTCTCAATGTTGTGTGTGTCCTTGCGATCTGATTATGAATTCAGTGGTAACATGTGGAAGGGTTTCAATCATGCATATGCTTCTTTTTGTTGCTTTTTTGCAATTTAAGGAACTGTTTATCTGCAAAGTCTTTCACAGCCAGTTCTTGCTATTGTACTATCACCCGCTGTAAATTTTGCAAAAATGAACAAAAAAATAATAAATGAAAAAAGAATGAAAAAGGTGCATGAAAAGACAGTTAAAATGATAAAGTTGTATTGCAAAAAGGCAAATTGGTATTAACTGTGGACATACATATGTGTGGACATGCACAGTTGAACATATTTATGTGTGCACATAATGTTTGTGACTTCTGAAGCTGTGTTTTTCTAGAACATATCAGAGTTTTGTACAAGATGATATGTCTGTAGCTGTAGTTTGATGGTTTCGGTATAGCTTTTCTTATTCAATTTTTCTCTCGCTTTTCTACTTATCCTTTTGTATCTTTCACTCTGGAACGATCTTTTGAATTGATGGTAACATCAAAGAATGTCCTGTATTCAATTCATTTGGAAATGTCAGAAGGTTGCTGTATCTGTAACTTCCAATTTACAAACAGTTTGAAATGACTATTTCCGACTTTGTACTGTATACAGATATTATATGGAAATACTTTTTGTTTTTTGCTGCTTTTGATGTTGTACAACAAATTTTGAGTACAGTTAAAAAGTGTATGTATCTCTCCTTGTGTTGTGCTGAAGAATGACAAAATGAGTAACTGCTACCATAACTTTTACATCATGCTTCACCCATACCACATGCATTTTTTTCCTGAGACGAGGAGCTCATTAAATTGAGTCTGCATAGTAGATACCATTTTTCACTTGACATAATCTGCTATGATAAATCTTTATCAATCTTCCAGATCATGAAAGTATTAACGGTTGTAATCCGTTGTAAATTTAACATTTCAAATTATAAATGGCAGATGTTTCGCTATGTGGAAATCTCACCAAGTTTTTTCACAGATAGCATGTATCCAACCCACACAGAAATGGCGATTAGTCTGTTACCATGGCTACTATGACTATAAAAGTACTCCCTTAAAACAGCTAGGTATGCTTAGTTGTAAAATACCCAAGGATGATTAATATGTACACTGTAGGAGAGATGTGTATAAACACCAGCTTTGGGCCTGTAAAACCTCCTTTGGGTGGATCACACAGTAGGCCTACCACTGTTTTTTGTTTCATATCAGTATCTCTATAGTGAAGGAGGATGATACAAATGTTAATGGTTTAACAACCTATTTGGGAATATTAAGTCACAATGTAATATTAATTCGATGTCAACAGCTGCTTGCAGACTAGAAGACCTACTAAAGTGATTTTGTTCGTCGTCTCGTCCACTAACAGTCTGCCCTGAGTCTGTGTCGCTTAACTTCAGATAGTATTTTCACAATCACAACCTCGGCAACCCTGATGTAAGAGGCTTAAATCCTGGAAAAAATAACTTTGTAAACCGTAGAAGAGTATATCTGTCTTATCTTCGTTATCATTTTTCCAACTTCTTTTACTTTTCTTGTAAAGTACTACGAAATAGAACATTGAAATGAATATAAGAGAACAGACCTCATTAGGTGTGGATTGTTAACGAGATACTACAGACCTCATTAGGTGTGGGTTGTTAACGAGATACTTTTGTTATTTCCTCATTCCTGTTACAAAAAATCATTGTTACCTCATATATATATCAGTTTGCATTATCAAAATAATGAGTCATAATATTTTTCCTCGTGTGCTTTGAAACGTGTTTGGTGAATGTCACGTTCTGGATCAATTTCAGAATTTTTGTTATGATTTTTATTTTTTGAAAATAATTTAAAGATATCATATCACAAGGGTGGAAAGGTTTTGTGTACGGCGTAACATTAAAATGTGCTGATGTGATAACATGCAAGGGGTCAAACTGTCTGTTAACTCTCTGGGTTGTACATCTCTACCAATAGATTGATGGAAGGCTTGTGTGGGAAGCTTCTCTCCTGTTTTTTTTTTACCTTTTGTTTTTCTTATAACCAGAGGCATGGTGGTCAGTGGTGGTCAGTGGAGATTCTTTATAGGTCATGTACTTACTTAAAACATATTTTTGTGTTATCAACTCTCCAAGAGAACGGCCACAAAGTCGCTGTGGATTTTAACAGTAAATAATACCGTATTGTATTTTAATGAAATTTGATAAATTAAATGAACAGTTAAAAAAAAAAAAATTATATGAGTGTCATTTAGATCTTACTGTATCGTTTTTGGTTTCAATGAGAATAGTATAAACCAATGCAGTCATGATTGCGTGTGTGTTTGCGTGTGTGTGTCTGTGTCTGTGTGACGTCCAGCTTGTAAATATAAGTATATAAGCCCGTATCATTATCAGTATACTTTGTATTATGCTCTATGACACCTCTGCTAACATCTTACTCAATCAAGCCTAACTGTATGGTTACATGTATAAGTTGAACTTCAATATTTGTACTCGACTCAATCTGGTATCATTTATAGCATTCATCAAGTTAAATAAAGTTCTTCAATAATGTTTAACAAAAATCATTATTCTTAAGGTGAAAAAAAAAAAAATTTGTATGTATGGAATAATTTGATGGTCTGACAAAGTTATGTTGCAATATTGTCAAGTTTCTGTTTTCTTGATTCACCTTTAAATTTTTAAAAAAAAATTTTTTTTTTTCTGATGGTGATATTCAGATGGTATTCATAAACAGTGCAAATAGAGGGAATACGGTGGGACAAAACGCCATCTCTTAGAGGTGACTTGAATAGTTTGTTTTAATTTGCTTGTTTAAACAGCAACAGGTGATGGTTTCAACTCTAGACAATTTCCACTCAAATGCGTATTTAACATTGTGTAACTCTAAACGATTTCCACTCAATTCGTATTTTACATTGTGTAACTCTAAACAATGTCCACTCAATTTGTATTATTTTACATTGTGTTCCATTGGATCGGTATTGAAGAGCAATATTGCCCATTGTTTAATGCAAGCGTAGGTGATTTTCAAATCGTTTGCAAATGAAGCTTGTATCCGCAGTGACAGATGATATCCCCTTGTATGCTGATATTTGTGTGTGGGATGTACAAAGTACTCCAAGCATGGTACATTATTATACTTATCAACAAAGGGTTTTTCCCTTCTTTTTTCGTCTCTCTTAATCATTTTCTTGATCTTTTTAACTTAATTAAATTCTTGTAATATGCTGCATGCTAATTTATGTTGGTATTTTTAATACTCGGCTTCTTTGCATAGAAGAGAAGCTATATATGTATATAAATGATTCACAGTTATCTTAATATGGATTTTTTTCTTTCATTTATTCATGAATTATTCGTAACTTTAACCAAGGATAAAGAATGTATGTCAATAAAATGCCTGTCATAAGAAGAAATTTTGTTCACACAGATATTTCACTGCTGCAAAATAGATGGCATATTTAACCAATCAGGGATTAACTGTTTACCACTCTGATAGGCTATGCATGGCATTGGCAGATGTACGTTCATTTGTAGAATGTTTTCGCTATATAGGTTATGCATGGCTATGCATATATAGGCTATGCACGGCTATGCATAGCTCTGATAGGCTATGCATGGCATTGGCAGATGTACGTTCATTTGTAGAATGTTTTCGCTATATAGGTTATGCATGGCTATGCATATATAGGCTATGCACGGCTATGCATAGCTCTGATAGGCTATGCATGGCATTGGTAGATATACGTTCATATGTAGAATGTTTTCGCTATATAGGCTATGCATGGCTATGCATCGCTCTGATAGTCTATGTATGGCATTGGCAGATGTACGTTCATTTGTAGAATGTTTTCGCTATGTAGGCTATGCATGGCTATGCATGGCTATGCATATATAGGCTATGCATGGCTATACATCACTCTGATAGGCTATGCATGGCATTGGCAGATGTACGTTCATTTGTAGAATGTTTTCACTATTCTGGTGTCTTAGTGTTGTACAGTGAACCAATTATTTATAGCACGTTGGTTGTACTGATGTTTGAATGCACATGATGTAAGAGCATGCACTAGTCATTAGTTGAATAGTACTGGCTCTTTCTGTCACGTTAACTGTTATTAATAGCAGACAAATATTTATACTGATTTGCATCTGTTATGAAATGCAACTTCTCTATTCTGTGACATGTGTCGATCTTTTACAACATACAACAGGCAGAGGTAATGTCGAGATGATTTTTTTTTTGCGATGGGGAGAAAGGGACGAAAGGGACGATGGGGAGAAAAGGGAAAATGGGGAGAAAAGGGACGGGATGGGCTGGAAGAAGGATTTTGAAGAGTCACTTGAGGCTGTTACATTTAGAGAACGATGATGTATCCTTTGACAACAGACTGAGGATGGTTTATTTAGCTGTATCTGGAATGAATTCTTTAGGCATTGGTTTATTACCCTACGTTAGCTACAATATGGGGACATACACAGCTGAACTATGCCCACATTAGATAGAAAGCATTAGATAGAAAGCATTCCATTGGTTCCAGAATCCGCTTACTAAAACACTGCTTAGATTATCTACTTAGGGTTCTTGTGGGTACATACATGTTAAACGAGTACAGAAACTGTTTAGAAAGGGACATACAGTACAACAAGTACTCAACCTGTTATTGAACAGCGCCCCCTTTATTATTATTTCTACTAGTTGTACATTAGCAATTCAAGGTTGTATGTTTTGCTTCAAACCATCCAACTTTGACCTCTTTCGGTTTTGATGATAATCGTAACCTTTGTATTCATGATGGCATATGTGTGTGTGTGCGTTTGGGATCCCCAGCTTGTGAACACGATATCTGAAGAAGGGAAGGTTGAATCAATTTGATATTTGGTGTGTAGAAGTACCACAATGAGCACAAGAAGCCTATTATTTCTTGTGGAGGTGAAAGGTCATTTGGGGTCACCAGGGATCAAATTGTAAAAAATATCTCAAGTAGGGAAGCTTGGGCAGACCTCATATTTGATGTGTAGAAGTACCATATGGAGTACAAGAAGAGTATTGTTTTTGGTGGAGGTTAAAGGTCATCAGAGGTCAAATTTAGAAAACCTTGTAAACGTGATATCTCAACATTGGAAGCTTGGGCAGATCTCATACTTGGTATGAATGTGTATAACATGAGTAAAAGAAGCCTATTGATTTTGGTGGAGGTAAAAAAAAACGCCAAACATTTACTTGACTCCCCTCTTACCTGTTTCTCTACACTAATGCACCTTCCTTAATATAATATCGCAAGGGAAGCTTCGACAGATCACATATTTGGTATGTGTAATTGTACCACATTTGAGTACAAGAATCCTAATGTTGTGGGTGGAGGTCAATGGTCATTAGAGTTCACCAGGGTCAAATTGTGAAAACCATGTTTTACACAATAATTTCAACAAACACTGATGTCATATTTAGTATGTTGATGTATCTATCACATTGAGTACAAGAGTCAATGGTCATTTCAGGACAGCCTGTGTCATTGTGAATATATTGTTTGTCACATCACACTGCTTTTCACTGTATTACTAATATCAAGTATGTTGTACACCGTCACTCTACATAACGTCGGATCCATGAACAAAACTGCTCATCTCACATCATCGAAACCACAATGCATGTTTGCATTCGGGTGTGTTTTTTTCTTTTGTTTTTTTCTGACGTGTTCAATATTTAATTACCTGTCAAAGGGAATAGTTAACCAAGTTTCAGACTTACAATGTAGAGGATACAGTCGATATGCAAGTTGTAAATTTCCGCTTTATAGTTATTTCAGACCCTGCGCCAGACGTATCTAGTTTTTACATCTTGATTTTGCAAGATACATACAAGACCGTGCAAGAATATCAGTGTTTCGTTCTCATATCTCTATATTAACGCAGATTTTGAAAGACAACTCTTACTGTTATGTTATACCTCAAGCATTTCTTTGCTAACATGAAAGCAAAATGAAGAGAAACCAAAGAAAAGGGGTGGGGGAGGGGGTCAGTATTTTGGTTTAAGCTTACAAAGATATCGTACCTTTTTGTCTATCCCAGTATGACATAAAATGAACTTCCTTGCTCTGTAAACCTTTGTATAAGATATATCTTGTGTGTCTCTTCAGTATATAAATATGTTTACAGATTGTATTTGAAATTGCTCCTTGTCTGTTGGTGGGCAATAAGAATAAACTATTTATGGGCCTATAACACACAGGGTTTACTTGCAATCTCATGCAGCCTGTTATGAAGCAAACTCATATCAATATTTGTCCGGGTATTTTTTTCTTTCTATTCTTTCTTATCGGTTTGGTTTGTTTGGAGTTTTTCTCATTTTCTTCATCTGCGAAGGAATTTTCCGTGCTTCCCATATTTGCCATATTTCAGTTCTGGTATAATAAACTAAAGTTGCGTTCAAGCAAAATATTACCCCATGTGGTTAGAGCATAATTACATAAATGTTCAGACATGACCACCTTTTTTTTAATGTGATTCTGTTCATTGACATATTTCTTCTTTTTTAATTTTAATGCTTTTTTTGTCATTTATCAAGTGTAAATACAGAGAAATGTGTGGCCTCTTTTGTATTTCTCAGCTTTTCTTTTAATTTTTTGGTTCATGCAGTAAAGTATGTTGTATAATGCCTAGGACATGCATGTACACAGAAAGCTTGTCATTTCCACGGAGTTTATAATAAATGCATCAAAAATCAACTTTTTTGTTTAAATTTTTGTTTCTCACTTTCTGCTTCCAGCCTGCTACTTCAACTTGCCTGAACTACCTAACATATTAGAAAGCTGGATTCTTATTCCCTACTCCTAGAAGGGAGCTGTTTTACTGGACTCCTGCTCCTAGCTAACAAAAACATCATAGTATTGTGATTACTGTATTCCCCTTTAATTTAAAACTAGAAAACACAATTGAATGCCTCCCCTCCCTCGCCCCTCCACTCACCCCTCCCCCTGACCAACCCATTCCTCTCACCTATGAAGATTGTTTCTCCATTGCTTTCACCCACCAACAGATGAACCTTTCGGAAATCAATTGTGTAGCCTACACACGAAACCTGTACGTGATGGGTAACACGCCTTCAACTGATCGGGTTCCATAATGCGACTTCCAATGAACATACGGCAATTGTCTTACCAAGGACCTCCCTTGTCATACCCGACTCCTGAGCAAGACGCTGTTGAGTCTGCTTAGCTACGCGAATGAGTCTCCCAACAGTGGCGGAGCGTCCATACAGTCAGGGGGGGGGGCGGATGCCCCCTGACGGACTCAAATGGACTGCTGGCGCCCTTTTCAGCTTTTTACCACTTTCTACTTATTCGCGATT
The DNA here is from genome assembly GCA_020650975.1 of Apostichopus californicus. Taxonomy (NCBI): domain Eukaryota; kingdom Metazoa; phylum Echinodermata; class Holothuroidea; order Aspidochirotida; family Stichopodidae; genus Apostichopus; species Apostichopus californicus. The sequence continues at coordinate 33,912 of JAIPMN010002455.1, forward strand.
ATTGACCTTTTTATTGCGCTCTCAAATATCTATTGACATTTGTCACATTTTGTTGGTGTAATTTTCTGAAAAAATGGCTATTTATTCTTTGTTTATTTGCAAATTAGCAAGGCCCGGAAAGGGTCATTTCCGGCGATCTAGGGAGTATCTTTACTCAAAAAATGTCTGTACGCTCCGCGCCAACCTGTGGTGGGGCTCCGCTTTGATAGTGTTGAAAGCGCCCCTACAGACCATTCTCGCCACCCTGACCAATACCCCTAGCTCCGCCACTGTCTCCCAACTGATATAAAAATAGGAAAATGCTACGGCTGTTATATTTTCCTCCCCTTTCTACAGGCCGGTGCAATCACAAGAACTCATCGCTCATCGCGTGATGAATAGTAAGGATCGACCCAGCGCATTTGGCAACAACAAAAATTGTCCGATACGCCTTAATTAACAATGGCTAACCCTGAGCACTATATTTTAATTAAAAGTACGACTCTGCCTCGTTTTATAGAGCGCCATGTTCTCCGTGGTGTTTGCCTGGACTTGCCGTTCAGGGGCGGCTCAAGGATATTAAAAGGAGGGGATGTGGCCCTTAGATTGTTGAATCCTAGTTCCAGACGTTTTGCGGAGAAGTTGAAATGGGGAAGGCTGTACATCCCTGGATCCGTGCCTATCGTTCATCTGGCCTGGTAAACTCACTGAATTCAGCTTCGAACGTTTATTAACATACAGTGGCTTATTATGATTAGGGACATGGTAAAAGAACAAAGAAGTCGCACACACTCGTATTTATGAATAGCGCCGTCTATTATTTGTCTTGAAGTTGTCATAAAAGTGGAAGCTTGTCTGTAAGCTAGTTTCATTTAAAATTCAAACTAGTACTCATGTTTCCATTCTCAATAAGTGGCCTGGAAGTTTTTTTCTACATTATTCGTTATGTCTAATGTAACAAATAAAATTAAGGAAATAAAGCCACTATGTTAAACCTCGGTTGTACTGTCTTCAAGTTTTCACGTATTATCGTCATCGTCGTTGTCATCATCGTCGTGTGTCGTCATCGTCGTCTTCATCGTCATCGTCATCATCATCAACATCGTTATCATCATCATCATCATCATCATCATCATCATCATCATCATCATCATCATCATCATCATCATCATCAGTGTCATCATCAGTGTCATCATCATCATCATCATCATCATCATCATCAGTGTCATCATCAGTGCCATCATCATCATTGTCATCATCATCATCGTCATCATCATCGTCGTCATCATC
>JAIPMN010002457.1:0-17604 GCA_020650975.1 Apostichopus californicus
CACACTTTACTGACACTGTCACATAGAACACAAATAAACCATTAGCCCAGTATATAGCCCATGATTCTACACAGTGAACATGGAGGCTGTGTAGCTGTATACACACCTGTGTCTGGTATGGAGTTGCTGTTTGTTGGTAATTTGACAAATAATTTGTAAAGTTTGCTTATAATAATAATAATAATCAGCAGTTATTTTAACGACTAATTTTTACGCTAATGGTATGGTTTCTTTTGAGTTTCATAAAGGTGACATCCTTTCTGCATAACTTTCTAACGTGTTAATATTGCACAAGTATGATTTCCATAAAAATTCCTGCCAGAATGGAAACATCAGATACTTTTTAACTGCTGTTCGTTTATCTTCTCAGATCTCTTCTATGTTTGATAACTCTTTTAGTTCTTTAACAGCTTTACGTTCCATACAAAGGGATTTATCAATTAAAACACATTCATGTTCGTTCTTAATTACCAGGCACAAGAAATTCACTAAAACGAAGAAAAGGAAGACGAAAAACACAGGTGATGAAGGTAAGGTTGGAGTAATTTGGAGTTATCTTGTGAATAAGTTCTAAATGATGTTAATTATACTTATCTGTATCCAAGACCTGTGCTGAGTTGTTTATGTGATAATGGCTATATTCAGGCACATATAATACACAGAGATCTAAGCCAGTCTGAACGTGTGGCATCTCCTGCATAACAGACACTCTGAGGCACCACCCTATCACCGCATGAGTATTGTCTGTGTGGAGATATTCACCTTTACGTACAAATTTTTCATAAATTTCCATCACGTGTGTGGGAGTGATTAGGTATATGCTAACTCAGTGGCGGAGCGTCCATACAGTCAGGGGGGGCGGATGCCCCCCCTGACGGACTCAAATGGACTGCTGGCGCCCTTTTCAGCTCTTTACCACTTTTTACTTATTCTAGATTATTGAATTTTTTATTGCGCTCTCATCTACTTATTGACATTTGTCACATTTTGTGGGTGTAATTTGGCGATGACACCTATTTATTCTTCGTTTATCTGCAAATTAGCCAGGCCCGGAAAGGGTCATTACCGGCGATCTAGGGAGTATCTTTACTCAAAAATTTTCTGTACGCTACGCGCCAACCAGTGGTGGCGCTCCGCTTAGATAGTGTCGAAAGCGCCCCTACAGACCATTCTCGCCCCTCCTGACCAATACCCCTAGCTCCGCCACTGTACTAACTCAGGTGTCCTCCTTGAGGCATTAGATGAAGAAAAAGACACAGCTTGTGTAGATTGAATTGATCACTAGATCAGGCTGGAAATGTAGTACAGGAGAGGTCTGTTGTTAAAGTTGTAGGCAAGCATTTTTGTCATCATGTATGCTGACTGCTTTGAAATAATGAAGCGGATTAAAGCACCCTGATTTCAAATATGATGATATTTACCCCCCCCCACCTTCTCCTCCTCCCCCCCCCCCACACACTCTGCTCCTCCACACTTCCATCTACCTCAAGGATAGATGGAGTTGTTACAGGTACTCCTCAGGAAACGATTCAAGTTTATCCTTTTCTACATCCTTTTATAGATCAAGCCCAAAATACTTTACAGACACAACTCCACCAATCAGTCTTCATGTCAGCGATGTCCCCGCATCCCGCCAAAGACCTCCCTCTATGCTGGGAGCAGCATGCCAAACTCTTACCAGGGGTAGCCGACCTCGATTACAGTACTGTCGCCAAGTGGAACCAGGAGGAAGTAGCGGAATTTGTCCGCAAACTACCTGGGTGCAATGAACATGCTTCCAAATTTGCTGAAGAGGTAATATTAAAGAGAAAAGTATCAACCTCATGTCTGAGAACTTCAGGTTGGCAATTCTCAAATGATCTTAATTAAAGTTGTATTAAATCTAGACTAAACAGTCGGATGCTTTATAGCGAATTCGTGTTGGTTTCTATTCCCCGACGTAATAGCCAAATGACAGATAGGGTTTAGTTAATTACAGCAGTCTGGAATGTTTTAAAAGATGTCTTTGGGCACATTTAATGTCTCAGTTTTTAGAGGCCTTGTAAATCCGTCAAGCATTGATACATTAAGCATGTAGCTAGATCATAACTAAATCAATGTTCATTCATACTTAGTAAAGATTCCTAAATCCTATTGGTCCATTCAGGTCAGCTGACCGTGGTTAATCCTGTGAGTAACGCACGGTAAAATTACGGGGCATCACTTTAATAAATCTTTGGTTATATGTAACCAAAAATGTTTTGTTTTATGATTTTTCCCCCACACAAATGGTAGTGTATGAATGAACGGGGTTAATCAACGGTCTAGCGTGCGTTACTCACATGATTAATGCACTCCGGGTGTTAATGCTATCGCTGGATGCACTCGGGCTCCGCCCTCGTGCATCGCTTGCATTATCCCCCGATCGTGCATTAATCCTGTGAGTAACGCACGCTAGACCGTTGATTAACCCCTTATTCATGCACTACAACATTTTTTTTCTCTCTCTCTCTCTCTCTTTGACAGCAAATTGATGGAGAAGCATTTCTACTACTAAACCAAAGTGACATTGTCAAAATTATGAGTGTCAAGCTTGGTCCAGCTTTAAAAATTTACAATGCAATATTAATATTGAAAAAGACTGAAGACGACTGAAATATAAGTCAGTTTTGCAAAAGATACCGTTGGAGCTGAAAACTGCTATGCAGTAGTATATATACGAAGATGGAGTATGTTGGTTGTAAGCTCTTGACCAGATAGTTTGTGACCAGACAGAGAGATTGCACCTCTCATTGGATTGACTAATGGCAAGAAGTTGAAACTGAAAGCTTACAAACTCTGTTTTGATGGCTTTATTCCTCAGGAATTTCAGATACGGGAGAGTAGCGAAACGGATGATATGTAACCGAGCACACATCACAAGTACGCATTTTATATGTATTTGTCTGGCGAACGTTTTGGAATCAGAATTGACTGTCCTTTTAGATTAATCACAATGAATATGCATGTTTCTGTCGTCTTTTGCACAGTCTCTGTATGGTGATAAAGCAAATGTTTTTATTCTGAATGTGAGGTTTAAAATGAGTCAATATTTTCAGGAGAAGTTTTAACCTTTTTTTTTTGTGTCATGCATTTTATAGATTGAGAGTTGTAAGTATGCAGCTGTGTCTTCCAAAATATATTTATCCAGTGCTGTAACATGGAATGGATTCCAGCAGGACTTTTAGAAGGAGCACAAACTTGAAAAGAGCAAAGATATTTATGCCTAGAAGAGATTTCGCACCTGCGTCCTCAGTATTACATATGCGCTGTGCTTTAAACAATTGAGTTAACCAGCCCTCAGTTGGTGGTGATCACTTTAAAAATAGACACATTAGCTTTGGGGTGTGAAGGGGCAGTTCAAAGCCACAGTACCTTGCATGTTGTGTAACCAGGAATCACACCAGTAGCTTGCACAGAGGTGAGGGTGGAGTGTACAGCTCCCCTCCCCTCCCCACCCGTTTTTCAACCTCACACAGTAATCAAATGTATTTAAGCATGTGTTTAGACTTAATAATACACCATATTTATACTTTTAATTTTAATTTTGCCTTAGGATGTATCATTTGACTTCAGAAACTTTCTTGGGGAGGACCCCACACCCTTACATGGGAGTCAGGCTAAATTACCCCAGGACCACACCTACTCTTTTGTAAAATCCTGGATGTCCCTCTGGGTGGCCCTTCTATGAAGGTTGATAACCCTACCTAAATCAATCATGGGAATGTAGAAATTATCTCAAGAAAACAAAAAACTCAGGAAGCAGCATGAAAGATTTCTATGCTGCTTGTGGTGGGACTTGTAATGGATACCATTTAAGAGGAGTCAATATGATGCAATATGTTCACTCACATACCGAGTTCAGCAAATAACAGTGTAATGTGACACAGTGTATTGCCATAAACTTTTGTCTTGCAAATGAAATCATGTTGCAATGCAGCCAGATGCTTTCAGTGTAGATAATTAGTAGTTGTGCAATCATTCCCGGCTTGTGTGGGATGTTACCTAGGAAACACTGAATCAAAGTCCGATTCTATGCAGGTCACCATGGCTACAATGTAATCTTTGTGATTTGTGCGGTGAATGTCCTCAAGCACATCGAGTTATGCTAATTTGGAACATGACAACTGTGTATGGTTGATACACGAAGAGACTTTGAGACATCTGAAGCCAATGTACGTATATGTAATTATAATAATCATCTTGGTACATGTGCTATACGCAAACACTACCTTTGTGATGTTGATATTTGCCCCAAATTTTAGCAGGGTTAAATTTGCTCGTTTTCAAAAAGTGATTGTTTCTGATTTTTCCAGAGATATCCAGGAATGTGTTAAAATAGACAAATAAATGTGCCGGTTTGGATAACTTGGTTTAGAGTGGGGGGAGGGTGGGGGTATAATTCTTGTTGAAATTTGATCATGGGTGACCATTATGTGAATTTCTAGCCTATTTGGGGAAATTACTAAATGAACTGTAATGTCACAATGTATCAGGTCATCTAAATTGTATTCACAACAATTTTTCAATACCATAGAAAAAAGGGGTGAAGAGGATTGGGGGAGGGGGGGGGGGTTGAAAAAGTAGGAATCCATTAATACGAACTGTTTATAACCATTCATCATATGTGTTGACTCTCCATTGGTGTTTGATGATGATTATGACATGATTATGATGGATAGATGAGTTTGGAAAAGTAAGAATGAAATAGTTCACTTTTTCGTTCTTTTGTTAGTTGGGGGTAAGGTGGGGGGAGTGGTTGAGGAAGAAGAGTGGCTTCCAGTTAACAGAAACATCGGTATTGTTGAGGGCAGTGTTGTGAGAATTTCTGGAGAGATGGATGGTGAAATGTTTAGTTTAGAAAAATGAAGGCAGTGGTCTGTGCATGTCTCAGTGAGTGATATTTCATTGCTACTTAATAATTAAGTTCTTTCTATTGATTTATAATGAACACATTTCAATATTTTGATTTGTATGTAGCACTCTTGCAAAGAAGATAACATATTTAACAAGGATAAAGAAGATTTTTAAATGATCTATAATTTTGTGTGCTTTCTTTACTTACGAATACATCATTTGCAAATTGGTGGGCTTTATTCTCTGTGCTTCCCAGCAGTGGGTGTAGCAGTGATAAATTTTACAACCATGCACCCTTTAGATTGTTATAGGTTCCGTTCAAGGCAAGCTTGCAGAAGTCATTAACATTTTTGGATTCACGCTATTTCCAAGAACATTACCTGAACAATGAAGAGGGTATGAGGGATCCTCCCCAGAAAAAAAATAATATTAAGACATCCAATTTTGTCGTTCTCAAATATTTTGCTCTCGGGCATTTTTAGTACATTCCCAGTGCATATCTTACTGTGGCAGAATCACTAGGTCCGTGGAGCCACTTCAAGGTCGATCAATTGAACTTGAGACTGCAAATCGAATCAAAAACATGTTTTATATTCACATGTATTTGAGTGGGGTTCCAGTTGCTCCAAATAAATTTCATGAACAGTAAATTCAGATCCGATGATCTATTTTATGTTTTGGGCTCACGAAGTTGTCAGTCTTGAAAAATTCAAATAACTACCCTGACAGACACAACAAGGAAGAGAAGTAAACTGGCCTGCAATTCTATCGATATATACTTGATTTTGAGTGAATAACCAATAATTTTCAGTCACAAATGCGAGAAACAATCTTGCAGAGTGAGAAAGCACACGTACGGAGTGACGGAAGAGCTCTCATGTTTATAAATTAAGTGGATGCGTGACGACACAATGCGCATGTGTCATCAACATTATTAATATGCTAATGAGTTGTATACACGGTTTCCATCTCCACCAAATTCTCACTATTTACGGATAATGTAGGCTAGCCTGTACACATTGATTGCTTACGTATGTTTGTACGTATGCGAATTGGAATGCCATTCCGTCGTTTCACAAACGATATTTTGCCCAAGGAACTAGCGGCAATAATCCACAATAGCTGAAGGCCCGTGAAGAAAATTCGTGGAAGGTTCGTGGTAATATGTTCGTTATTACAATACTCAAAAGGATATATTACAAGCATTGTATTAATACAACATTGAGATGGTAGAGGTAGGCATAGGCCTTACGCCGCAATTCCAAATGTCAGGCTAACGACAACGCTTAGCCGAGACCTAGCGTGCAGTTAGGCCTATCGTTAGGGTGACTACAACTAGGCCTAGGCCCCTAGCTGGGATTGGGAATCAAGCTCAACCTCACCTCAAGATTGACAAATGACAGTATCACACGATACCAACAATAAATAACCTGGTCGCTAGCATAGGCCTGCTTGGTATCCTATGACACTGAGAATACTGTAAAGGGCAGGCTACACTACAGTTACCTAGGCTACACTGTATCAATGACTGCAGGTGATCAGGCTATTTAAATTACGGAGTAAAAATAGTATTAATTGCACATGGACCACATTTTTACCAGTTTGATTTCCTTGTCAATACTTAAAGATAAATCTTTTGTTCTAGGGAATGATGTAGTCTAGGCCGGTTTCAGTTATTCTCTGCACATGGTACTTTCCGCTGATTACTTTCCGCTGACAAATTTCTTGTGCGGTAAACAACCATTTTTTCACTTACATGTATGAACACTAAATTTTTTTCAATGTTAGGATACCAAATTCAGGATGATGAAAATAACGTGAGAAAGTATCAAAGAAAGTCGATAAAGATGGTTAGCTTGAGTTCATGTCAGGGAAGTTAAGCTGCTTAATATAATTTTCCAGAGGCATGGGTGTATGTAATGAGGGATTATGTTAAGAAGTATGTGGCGGTCAGCGTAAAAAGGCAAAGGGAGGCTCGGGTAATGTAGGATTAAGTATAAAGTGTTAAAAATGTTAAAAGTTATAATACTCTGTAAAGGGTGAAACTTAGCGAGACCAAATTTTATGGCAGCCCACCTTTTTCACCTTAACGCCATATCAAAAGCTACAGCCAAATAAGGTGGCGCTGTTTAACTAAAATTTATTATCACCGCCACTTGTACCAAATCATCATACCTCTTCCGAATCTAAGCTATCCTATCTAGGCTCGGAGCTAAACTCTATCCTGCAAGATAAATTTTTCTCCATCTTCCTAGATCATTTCAATGTGCTTTATCAGTTCAGTAAGCCATTCTGCTTCTTCAAAAAAAAAATGGTATTTCCGCTGACAAAAACTTTGTACCGTCTGCGCAGAATAACGGTACCTGTCTAGGCCTAGGCTACTTATTTACTTATTACTTATTATTAGAAAAATCGTGAATTAGTAATGTAATGGCCTTGGCTAAGACAAATATTAAGTTCAAGAGTCAAGTTGGAATATTAAGTCTCAAAGAGTCATAACAGTATTTTTTAGGCTAATCATGGCAATTAATTTGTTCCTAGGCCTAGAAGTGGTACATTTATCTAGAATACCCTACCTTTGAGAAGTTCTCTTTTTTGGTGGCGTGGCAGTCAAGTTCAACTGCGATTTGGACTCTGGTGAAAATTGTTCTTCCGGTAATAATTCTTGATTTCCCCAAAGCGACTCTAACTCTAGCAAAACATATCCTGTTGGGAAGATGTGTCATTCTCCACAGTATTTATGAAGTAATATAACCCCTTCCCCACTGTGACTTTACCTTTATAAAAAGATAAGCTGTTACAAAAGTGCAGGGTATTTTATAATTACTGCCTAAATGTTTTACGTTGTTCAGTTGAATCAGTTCATTATTATGCATGCTGGTGTACTTTCAGAATTTTGTTTCTCGTTTAATTTAGGTCTAATAGCAGATATATTTCCCCAATTATAGTGAAATACTCATTTTGATTCTGTACTGTAAGTTGACTTGTAACATCAGAGTTTTTCTTTAAAACTTATGCTTGAGTATTTGATGTAAGTTCCCAGAACAAAGGAATACACTTTAGTTTTTGTAAAACTATGGTTAACAGAAATGTGTGTTATGTCATCAAGGTGCTATATGTTGTTAACCTAGTTGGCCAAAGCAACAGATTGAAATTGACTAACCAAAACCATTGAAAATATGCTCTTTGGTTGCATCATGTTCAAAACATATTCAGATTATGAAATCGTAATTTCTTGCTTACATTAACTCTCTTGGTGTTAACCGAAGGTTTAGACTTCTAGGCAGAACTTTACCAATTTGCAGTTAGCTTGAGATTTAACCGGAGCTGACAGATATGTTATAAGGTGACCTTTCTGGGCCCAGTCAAGTTACACCTAGGGGCTAGTTTATCAATTGAGGTTATAGAGAGATTGGAAAAATTGTAAGTAGAAATGATGATGTCATAAGTAGGAAGTGAATAGTAGAATAGGAGATGACCATTTATCACTCTGACACAGATAAGTGCTCTCGCTAAGTTTACATAATCGGCTTGGAAAGCAGTTATTTTATTGCACTAAATCAGACACGTGTCAAGTTTGGGTTTTAGCTTAAACGGTACTGTTTGTTGGATTTATTTACAATTTGGAACACCAAAGGTCTCTGTTGGGAAAGACCATTTGAACATGAAAAACCTGCCTTACTTTGTACGGCCAGGGATGGAACCCAAAACCTCCCAGATGACAGGTGTCATTGCCTCTAATGCCACAGAGTTTACTGACTTGACCAGGTAGCACTTGTTGGTTAAAACTTTCAACCTTATCATGTGATGTACCAACTGGTCTACTGTATTACCACTCGTTGATGTACTTGTGAATGATTGCCCCTGCTTGATTTAAGTGACAGTGGGGTAGCATACCACTGTTATTGCAGTACAAGTTACAGTACTATACCCTCTGGAATACTGCACTCAGCAGATACGAATACAGCTTAGTGGGAGGGATGGTACAGTAACATTTTTAGACAACTTAAGTTCTGCAGGGTTATTTAAAGTTTACTGAACAACTATGTGTAGAATAACAAAACAAAGGCAGTAAAGTACTGTGTAGTACAGTGTGGGTTTCTTTACATTGCTTTTCCCCTCTCCATCTCAGGTGTCTTTTCTTCTACTATTATACTGCCGCAAGTACTCATTGCAAATGTCCACAACACTGGTAACATTTCAGCATCATCTCACAATGCATTATGAACACATACAGTATATATATATCCTGTAAAAGTAGCTCTAGTATATCAGTAACACATGCATCATGAACACATATATCCTTTAAAAGTCGTTCTAGTTTATCAGTAATGCACGTACATGCATCATGAACACATACAGTATATATATATCCTTTAACAGTAGTTCTTGTATATCAGTAACACATGCATCATGAACACATACAGTATATATATCCTTTAAAGTATTCTAGTTTATCAGTAACACACGTACATGCATCATGAACACATATATACCTTTAACAGTAGTTCTTGTATATCAGTAACCCATGCATCATGAACACATACAGTTATATCCTTTAACACTACAGTAGTTCTAGATATCATTAACATATGCATCATGAACACACTCAGTTAATGTATATTCTTTAAAAGTTGTTCCAGTATATCTTTATAAATTGCAATAAACTGAATTAGAAGTTTTCCTGATCTTTAAGGTGGTTCAGTCTCTCACATTTCTTGGTGTCTCTGCTATATGTTGTACTGTACAAAAATTACCCTATTTTGTAGGTTACCATTGCTGCTATTTAGTGGTCATGTATGCCATATTGAAGAACCCATTATGCTCATAAACTTAAAACACAGAGCTTGATCTTATGTACATTGGTATTTAAACAATGACGTTGTAGTGTAGTAATTATGTACACGGAAAAGGTTGTACTCCAAAATTGAGAAACATCTGTTACACAGCTTTCTCAATTTTGAATCTAAACTTTGTGGAATAACTCATAATATATGCAGCATTGATGCTGGTCATTGATAAATCTGTACTTTTTAATTAAGGTCTGTTCTATATTGACATACTGATAAGGGCTGTTGGCACAACATTAAATGAGATTGTTTGCTTAGTGCTCAAAAATGAACGTATGTTTGTGCAAGTCACCATAGCTACCGGAGGATTTATGTACAAGTTTATCATTGTGTGTGACATTTTTATCATGACCGCTTTTCATTTCATAAGGTTTGCATACTTACTTTGATGTTCCTTTGATGTGATGAAAGAGTAAAGATTGTTTGTCGCATGCTACACTCGGGTATACTGTACATCAGAATATTTTCGGCTAAGCGGAAGTAAGAAACCAAATTTCTAACTTTAGAGCAGGTTTGTTCAGGTCTGTGTGGGTGTTCAGTGTTGAGAGTTGCAATTTGATCTAAACAACCAACTCAAGATTTTAGGCAAACCGGTCCTTCAGATGTATCTTTATACTCTTGGTGTGAAAATGAAAGTTCTGTTTTATAACAAATAAAGTATATATCAGATTTCAAAAATTTAAATCCTGCAAAACAATCAGACCATGTCAAAATGCTATCTACTGTAAGATTTTTGAGGTATTGCTGCTCAAATTGTGTAGAGTTAATACCATTTTTTTCCAATTTTGTGATATTGTTAATGTCCAGAAAAAAATGTAGCATAATAAACAAACTTGAAAGAATGACCAACTTTGTATGCTGTAGGAGAGATGTGTAGGTTCAGTGAATAGAAAACCAGCTTTGGCCAGTGAAACCCCCAATGGGTTGATGAATGAGCTACCTCTACATTTTTGGTTTACTTCAGTATCCTTAAGTTATTTGTTTACCTATTTGGGATATTGAGTTACACAAAATGAATTTGATGTAAACAACTAGTTGTCCACCTCCCTTGAAGCTAATTTTGGCCATGAATCCAAACAGAAATTTGGCAGTCACAGAATGCAATTAAAAATTTGCCCTGACACAACCAACAATTACATACTGTCCTTAAATTCTTGATCTACAGTAACTTCACAGCCTTTCTGGCAACAGCTGTATGTCTGCTTCTATTTAGCAAGTTAGAATAGCTCTGTTTAATTCCAGTACAAAGTGTGTCATAAAACGTGATATAATGTAGATACTGTATGGTTCCATATGTCAATGCTGAATATTATATATCGATTTCAGTCCAACATTCTAGATGCGATCTCGGTGGGTTATAGTCGCAGAGTGTGTGTTCAGACTACCTCAACTATCATTTAATTATAACATGTATTATTTCCGCCAGATTATGGAACATTCAATGTAAAATGCTACTTTAATATGGCTTTATTAAACATCCCCAGGCTACTTAGCCTACTTCACACTTCAGCAATACAAATATCTTCTGTTCCATTTTCAGGTACAGTACTTCTGTGACACCATTCAGGTGACTTCAAAGGTTTTCCACAGAGGAAACAAAACACCGCCTGTGAGTGGTTTGTGACAGAAACTGCTGAAGAATTCAACAATTTGAAGGTTGACAGGCTTGGAGAGAATCAGCTTTTCATTTTATGCCACAATGAGCAGGTAGTGCTGGAATAAAAGACAGTTCTGTGTACCTTCCGTCGGTAAAAAAATGTTAAACCAGTGAAGCTCCAAAAATCTCCTTGAAAGAAGCCAATCGGAGGAACAGTGATCAACGTGTCGCAACAAAGTCACAACATTCATGACGACAACATTCTGACCCATTATGTAGTTTATGCCAGGATATTATTATTACCACTTTTAATAATTACTGTACTTGAAAACAAACAAAAAATTTTCATGGATTTGGTGATGTAGTAAGTGGTTTAATCAAAATACTTCAACAAAAACAATGGCTGTGATAATATTTCACCACAAGAAGACAGATATATAGAGCAGCTTTATGATAATGAACCGATACGTGACCCAGCGACAGCTGGGGGATGGAACGTACGGCAGCGTCCATCTCGGGAGGAGCGTGGAGACGGGAGAAATGTATGCTATCAAAAAGTAAGTATCCATGGTTACTTGTTACTTGTCTACAAGATCAAAAGTAGTAAATTCTAGAATGCTTTTCTATGCGAAAATATGTTACTTTAAAAAAAAACACTGCCTCTTTGTACTAGAAAGTATATTGAAATGTGTTATGGTGAGAGCGGCATGGAAAGAATATTTATTGTTTTAATCTGAAGATTGGTTGGCATGCCTCAATCTCATTACAGTGCTGGTCATTGGCCCAAAGTGGTCAAGTGTCATTTTCCAGAAATTTTTTTTTTACATTTGAGTTTGGGCTTGCAGGCAAGTAAGATATTGTCTGAATGATAAATTTGTCATATATTCGTGTGGAATTGTTGATTACACTCAAGCAATATATTTGAAGGTAAAAAAGGTGTATTTTTGGTGATTCAGTTTGAAGCAATTAGAATCTGATGATGAACTTTAAGAACTAGGTTCAGTGAGTGAAGCTGCTGCAAGCTAGCTATCAACATTAAAATACTGCGACACGATTGGATTTTTGTTAATTTCATAGTTTTATGGGCGTTCCTGGTATGTGAGGAATTAATATGGAAAGGAATTATCGTTGGTGTTGGAGAAGAATTTTCTATCTGACTTAAATGTTAAAATATGCTGTGTAAGACTAGGGAAGTTTTATGAAGCCAACTACTTGTATTTAGTTTTGTGTATTACTGTTGTCTGTACTGTCAGTATGTGAAGGATTCATGGAGACACGAAACTAGATGGGCAGAGAGTCGAGCAAGGGTAATTGTGAGGGATCCATTTGTTATGTATTATACAGTGCTGTTCATACATACAGATCTATGTATTACAGAGTGTCAGACAGGGTGCCATACTGTTGGTGAATTCTGTATCCTGGTACAATATGAAAAACGAATGGATATATGTCCGAGCTTCGGATGTACAAAGTATGATCAGAGAGGAGTGGAGGGTAGCCTTTTGTCAAAACAGATTGTGTAAAGTCCTCACTTTTTTTATGTTGAAACCAAGATTTATCATAAATTTCATATCTTTCATCTTTTACATCATGGCTTGCTAATATTTAATCCAGACTTAGTTTACTGCTCAGTGAAAATCTGTGTAAAGTCAAAGGTGGGCTAGGGATCCAGTTTGACAAAACTTTGTGTTTAATGTTCTGTATGACTTCTCTCAGGTTCCAGCGTTTCAAATAACTCCGTAGTCAGTTTACGAATGTAACACGGTATATTGATGCATGTGAAGAAAGCTCTTTATGCACTGCACTGCTGTGGCTACTGTACGAGATGCAGTTACATATTAGCTGTCAATCAATCAATATCAGCATAGATATTAATTGGTTTTCTTCCTGCTAGCTAGACTTTACCTTGCCTCATATAACATGGTCTGTTTGTTGCATGGAATAAACTGAGTACAGGGTTGTACAGTATATACATGGAGTGTTTAAGTTTTTAGGCTTTTCTCTCTGAGTAACGCCATAGCATACGGTCTACTTTAATTAGAGTGTCTTGGGTTGCCGTGGTGATATTGAAAGATAACATAAATTGTGATTGTATGGTCGTTAGATGAATGCAAGTAATATGTATGAAATAAGGAAAATATGAATTTTCATAAACAAATATTACTTTTTTATCAGTTGGTTGGGAATGGCAGGCTAAGCTTTTCATTATTACTTTTTGGCATAATTTGTCATTTTTTTTCATTTAAGGACCATTCAAGAGCTCTCTTGTAATTTGAAATTGTGTAAACACTTTGCTATTTAATTTTTGGAAAAGTGTTGTAAATTTAGTTAGTGCAGAGATGTTATGCTGCATAATATATCAGTATTTTTGTAAAAAAAAAATAGGACGAGAACCTACTGTTAACTTTCAAGCAATATTTCTTTGTTTTGTTTCCAACAGAATGAAGAAGAAATTCTACTCATGGGATGAGTGCATGAATTTGCGAGAAGTGAAAGTGAGTGCATGTCAGATCTACTTTGTTCCCAGCTTACCTGTCTCCTCATAACCTCAGCACTCTCACTCTACCCTTTCTAGTGTGTGCTGGGTAAAACTTTTAACGACATACGCCCTCTATTCCAAGGTTGCACGCTGCAACAAAATAATTGGCTTTCCTTAGTTTCTACAGTGTTCATACATCATCTCTCCTTTACTTCTCTTTCTCTCCCTCTCTTATAAAAGATGTTTTCAAATTGGGCAACTTTTCTATTTGCATGAATTCATTTCTGGTTTTCCGTATCACGCATTGTTGGCATTTAAAGGGTGGAACTAGATGAAGAGAGATGTTGGTTATTTCCAATGACATATTATGGCAGAATTGACAAGCAATTGTTTGTGCCTGCTTGCAAAGAAGTGTAAAAGACTTGAGGTCTGTTTGTGGTGCTGGGATGTTGAAGGGATAGGTCAGGTGGCAACTTGTGAATAAAAACACGCTTTTTGTTCACAGGGCATAATTTAGAGTTTGTAACTTTCATAGAAGAGGGAAATCTGAATTCAGAAAAGAAATTGACATCATTTATCGGTATTGAAGTTGAGAGATTTTACGGCAGTTTTGATAAACAAAATGAAATCGTTTTTACAAAAGTGTGACAGATACAATGATATGATTTAAATTTTAGAGATTGTGGTACCAATAAAATTGAGCTTATAGTTGATTTCAACTTAGATTCGTTTTGCATGTTTACTTTTTTATAGTTAATTCGTGATGTTAAATGTCGTGATGAAAATAATGGTAGCAACTCTTGACATTTTCTTGTTCTCTTGTAAACCTCTACAGTCTTTGAAAAAACTGAATCATGCCAACGTCGTGAAACTGAAGGAAGTGATAAGAGAGAATGACTACCTCTACTTTGTCTTTGAATTCATGAAAGAAAATCTATACCAACTAATGAAGGACAGGTAAGACTGTGAATGATTGACCATAGAGCTACAGTATTTAACTGTATTTTGGGATTCTAAAAGAGTAGCTTGCGCATGGCAGCATGTATGATGTCAGCCATTTTTGTTCAACTCAGCGATTTCTTGCAGATGGAATTGGGGTATTAAAGAGTCTAATTATGTGCTACCAACTTTTGAAGGCTACGTAGAATTAAGTGCATATGTAGAATGGAGACAGGTAAGTATCGTCATTCATAAGTACCAGTAAGTTTGGAGGATTTTGTGTTATATTGGCTTTTATCAAGTTTTTGGTGTTTTTTGAGGTTAGGTCAATCTGTAAAAGTAAATTTGTACAAGTTTCATCTTTCATTGCTCTTTATTCAAAATATATCTAAATGATTGGTTTGATTTCATAAAGACATTCTGAAACTTGAGAGGGTCATCTCCACAGTTTTACTGATGACATTTGAAACAAGAAATCTTCTAGCAAACTATATTCAACATCTTCAGCAAGTTTTGGCCAGTTGTCTGCAATGATACTACCAAATGCAAACAGATGCATTAAGAATAGTGTGAATGGAACCCAACATGATCAGTGGCCTTAGTTATCTTTCTTGAAGGGATGTTCAATGCAATGAAATTTAGATTGAAATTTAACAGTGCTAATACGACAATCCTAGCGGCAGTTTATGGTTTACAATGTAAATAACATATGGATTTACCTTACAGTCGCTAAGTACCATATTACACAGTAGCAGTTTCACATATGGAGGTACTCATTGGTGCTGAGTACAATATTACACAGTAGCAGTTTCACATATATGAATGTACATTCCACTTGCTGAGTACAATATTACGCAGTAGCAGTTTGACATATGGATGTACATTCAAGTTGCAGAGTCCCTTATCACACTGTAGCAGTTCACATTTGGATTTACATTCCAGTCGCTGAGTACTGTATTACACAGTAGCCGTTCCATAATGAACTGCCTCTGTATGTTACGGTACCTTATGTGCACAGTTCAGTATAAAGTTTGAACGAAGAATTTAACTTGATCTTTGCAACATATGTTTCATGTCTCCTATCATAGCCAACTTAGCAATATTTAAGTCAAATGTGTCATCTGTTGCTTCATTCCAGAGATAAGCTGTTTCCAGAATCATCTGTACGTAATATTACATATCAGATCCTGCAGGGGATGGCATTTATTCATAAACATGGTAAGTAGCATTCACAACATGCTGTTTACTTCCCCTGCCTCGCTCTGAGCCTCTCTACTCTCCCTCCCCCCCCCCCAGCCACCAACTTGGAAGCAAACACTATCATACACATTGTAACTTGTTTCATGTTTGTATGTGTTTGTATGATGATGTGAAACAGTCATGTACTTTGCTCCTCTCTTTACCTTTCTCCACTCTGAACAAACATCTTCCGTTTAACCTAACCCACAAAACTTTCTTACCTTAAGCATTATGCCCCACTGACTCACTATGAGGTCATCAGCCACACCCACTTACCCTTCCTGGTTCTCCATGAAGATTTTCATTCTATAATCGGATTAAAGGTTAAGGTGTATTGGAGTGAGACCACTTTCTGGTGAAGGGGGATGAGTTCAGATAGTCCATTTTATAACCCCATATGACTCTGCTAGATAACCATATATCTTTTAAAACAAGTCTCCATATCACCATCTGTGATCACAATGCAATACATGACTGACTGTAATCTCTGGTTGTTGTTGTCCTCAGGATTTTTCCATCGAGATATGAAACCAGAAAACTTGCTCTGCATGGGTCCAGAGCTAGTGAAGATAGCTGACTTTGGACTTGCCAGAGAGATTCGATCAAGACCACCTTATACTGACTACGTCTCCACGAGATGGTATGTACACCCAGCAGTCACTGTAGGGGTCCTTAGTTGCGGTAGGGTTCCTTAAAAGTACCATGATCATTACCTCTACATTGTCAGACTCAATCTGGGCTCAAAATTGTTCCATAACTCCAGCAATGCATGCACCAGAAAACAGCTAATAAGCACTTGTAGGAAACAGAAAGATATAGAAGTATGGTTTTACCAATGCCAATCTTATGAATCATTTCTGTCTTCTGTTAGTTTTGTGTTTTCTCTCACTTTAGAAACTATGTCTTCGTGCTGATTCAATTCTTGAAATTTGCTTGGCACCCTTTTGAAAGCTGACATATTACTGCAATGCCCTGCCAGTTCAGTGAAAAGTAGAAAACCAGTTCAGTTTATAATATGACCTTCTTCGTGCTTCATTCAAGTCCTCCCTTGGTCAACCCGGAGTTAGAAGTTGTCTAAGAAGCTGCTATTACTGGAATTAAACAGGTTGACCCTCTGACCACTGCAGTAATAGTTAGGTTTATCCGACATGAGATAGATTAGAGACAACTTGACAACCTTTTGCTTTACTTTAACTTTTGACCCGTTTTTCTTTTCTTCTTTCTTTGAGCAAAACTAAAATAGGCCACATTCCTGTTACGTTTTCTGTTCTTCTTGTTGTAGGTATCGCGCCCCAGAGGTTCTCCTGAGGTCGACTAACTACAGCTCACCAGTGGATATATGGGCCATTGGATGTATCATGGCAGAATTATACACACTTCGACCACTCTTTCCTGGGACCAGTGAGCTGGATGAAATATTCAGGATTTGTTCTATTTTGGGAACACCAACAAAGGTTTGTTTGTAGTCGTTAAATATGGCTTACATATTTTGTATGTCTATTAGATCCTACTGCAGGCAGGAACTCGCGAAGAAGCCTCACTGGCTTATCAAAGCCGCAAGCTGACCGAAGTCAGTCTCTTACATTCATATTTAACGTCCATGATTATGAATTGTTAATTGTCAA